>DWJQ01000345.1:0-15191 GCA_018248915.1 Hesperia meskei straton | reverse complement strand
CCAATTCGAACTACCTACACCTTGAAGAATTTGACTGAGTAGTAATGGAAATGTGTATTCATTGTTTTACAAAATAACATTTTTTATTAAGGCACTCTGTGAGACAATCTGGCAATGATCATACCGTAAAATATATCTTCATATATATATATCAATCTATCCCGCGTACCCATTAAAATCTTAAATGTTTTATATTTCCGATTGCTATTTAGGAAATGTATAGATTTCCTAGGAAATGTGTCTAATGTAATTTATTTCACACATTTCCGGGCGATTATAGGAATTTCATACATTTCCTAGGAATTGTATACAATGACGGATTAGACACATTTCTGTTAACATATACATCAACTCAACTCAACAACATTAATTACGTACGTACTGAACTATATAGTAACCTAGTAGGTACTCGGACTGCGAAGAGAAAAGCTTGCAGGGTTTCGTAGCTTTAAGCTCTCATTCCAAGACGAAGCTAATTAGAACACCCAGTAGTAAAATAAGTATTGTAAAACGTCCGAATTTGCTTAAGAACTTAGAAATCCAGGTTTCTTAAATGGTTAACTTTAGCATTTTACAAAACATCACCACGACTTGTCATGAATTTCAAATTAATTAAACCTAGCCTCCGTCAAGAAATAAATATACAGCGGGTAACTATAATATGTAGATTATACGGGTACTTTAGGTATCCCATGATGTTCTTAACGTTATAACAGGGAAACAGTTCTTTATGTGGCTTGAAGAGTATTTATTCACTCAATTAGGCATTCATTTGATAATTTATAATTTTTTCATCCTTTTTCATTATTGGCTTTACTTGTCAGTTAGTGTAAACACTGTGAGTGTACTAAAATGTAAAAAGTTATCTTATTTCGTTCATTTCTGTTTTCCTCTAGATGGGTTACCTCTCAGTGGTGATACCACCAGACATCGCAGATGACGATGGCTCCGAAGCGAGTGCGCCTGAAGGGGGGTCCGTGGAGCTCCGATGTACAGCGACTGGTGTGCCCGAACCAAAAGTGTCCTGGAAACGGACTGGAGGACGTTACATTACCTTCCGAAACGAAACTGGAAAGGAACTCAAAGGTAAATAATCCTTTTTTGTGTAGGTAGGTACATACCGTTAGTGCAAGCCGTTTTTGAGATTTCCGCGCACCAAACCACAGACAAACAGACAACATTTCTAAAAAATTTTGTCCCATGAAATTTTTCCATCAACAAACAGGGTTTATTTACAGATTTATTATATGTAGTTTCAATGTGTCCCTTAAAAACTAAGTATGTATTATGATTCGTTTATAAACAGACAAACACTAATGACATTAACGATGCGTTGCCGACCAAGAAATTAGAGATCAGAAAGAAAGTAAGTACTGGCTTGCATGCTCCCAACATATCCAATGACGACCGAAATAGGCGGGATAAAATAATAGCAGTTAAAATATTCATGACAGAATATCTTATCTAAATATTTAAAAGAAAAAGGGCACTCACTCATCACGAAACATTGAAAACTTATTTACGTATAAAGATGAAATCGGGCAGAAAGTTATTTTATAATAAATAGACGTAAGCTGAGAATGAACTTTGTCATATTGCATCCCTGCTGGGGTAAATAAATGGTTATAAATTTCTTCGAAATCTTGTCGATTATTAAGTACTCTTAAATACTTTAAAATTTGTCTTAGTATTATGTTCAGAAATAATGAAATACCTATAAATAATACGGGGTAACTAACTCTTCCCACTATGCGACTAAATGAGTGAGTGACAGACAACGCGCAGGGGAGTGTAGGAGAGCACTAAGAGAGGATTTTTGGAAATCCCCCCCCTCTCCATAGGGATAAAGAGGATAAACTAAAATAAAAATTCTGAGCAGGCAAAGCCATGGGGGTAAGCTAGTTTGTTATATAATTCTTACCTGAAACATCAACTTCCAGTATCCAGCACTGGATTGAAATAGACCGTCTGCCTATTTTTCGATCCAGTGACAGTCCGGCGCACACCGCGCAGCCAGTGGCACTGGATCTATTTCTAACATTACGCGCTGGTGATCGCCAGTGATTCAGTGCCAGTGTCAACGCAGAGCCGGAATCCAGTGATGCTGGCGCCAGCTACTGTATAAATGTAAATCGGCCCTAACTGAAAAAATTGTAAACTGATTTTATTCTGTATTTACTGTAACAGATTTTATCTGGTAATTGAATATTAATAAGCTCAAAATCTGTGCAAACGTCTTCAAAATCGGTCGAACTACGCCAAAGATATAATTTTTTAAATTCTAATTCGAACTAAATATTCCGTATCTTCCGAAGGCTATATTTCAAAGCGGACAATTTGTACGGGTTTGTCGCCATAGTAATTTTTTGTACTCTTGAAAAGACCTTTCAAATGACACTAAAATCATTTTGATTCGACATGGGTACCAAAACGCCCATCCTCCTTTATGAAACTTGACCTGGTTACTAAACCTATCACCACTCGATACTAACACAAGATAGGGGATTATACTATGGATATAGTGTTCAAGCAACTAGTAAAATAATGTGATTGTGATATTTGGTAACTCCATAAAAAACGAAAAATATTTCCATGGATTTTCAAACGCATTTTCACCATAATATGTAATTTAAAGCTATCAAAACAGGTAATATCTGTTCGACTAAATCGCATTCGTATATCTAACAAAGAGTTGAATAGGAATTTCAAAACGCTAATTAAAATAGTTCTGGGCTGACCCTCCTTTGTTGTACCTGCCTTGTATGTAGTAATCTTTGTGACCTCCACAAAACTGTTACTGTATGACATTTTCATTTTCCGTAATCAATAAGAGACGTAGAGGATAGGTAGAAAACAGTAATGCTACCTAACAAAAAACTTCTCCCACTCTACCTTAATAAAAAAAATATTTTAAAACAAAAAGACTTTAAAATTGAGAAAGAAAGAGGAAGTTAAACTTTATGAGGTTAAAGCCATATAAAAACAGTTAAATTCAGAACCTATTCCTTTTTTGAGATCGGTTGAAATGACATCAAGAAAGTTATTTTATTAATGCGCTATAGTCCAATATAGCTTGTAGTTTATTTTAGAGAAAACCGATAACATATACATACCATATATAAAATGCTCAGGTAGATAGAGTAAATCATATCACTACGAGGAAATAGGGTAATGATAACTACGCTGTTGTAGGAAAAGTAGGAATAAACGAGAGCGAAAAAACATTTTATATCAATATAAATATCAAGCCTACCAATTAAAAAAATATTAAATTTTAATACATTATGCCATTCTTAAGTTAGGTTATAAACATTTTTATTGACTAATTAGATTAAAAATCTACGTAGAGTTACGAGTACATAAACATACATATGTGAGTATTTTGCGCATCAAGAAATGGACGCTGATAGTAAGTATATGTAGGTAGGTAATTATACAGTACAAAAGGCGGCTTACCACTAAGTACTGATTTATATCAAATTATAAGAGCCGGAAGGGTAACGAAATTGGGGTGGTAATAAGAAATTATGAAGTAGAATTTCTAGGTACTGTATAACGTATTTAACAAGTTTCTAGATCTTATTCTACGAAATGTATGTGTATGTGTACACAATATCATACAAATAAATTTTTAATTTTCAGTTTTAAAACTTAGCTCATTCTCACCACTCTATACACCTGTCTTATCTCAGAGATTATCAAGCAAAAACACTAAAATTAAAACATTTTCAGTAAAGCAATGAAAACGAGGCCAAAGGTATTCGCTAAAGTATAAGGTTTTTGTCGAAAGGAGAAAAATGTAAGCTCTTTAAGTTTTCTTAAGCCTGCTTTAGTCAGTGAAATAAGAATAAAACAAGCATCTCTATGCAAACAATAATAAACAAGTTTATTTATCTACAAGATCTTTAAGTAACAATATTTCTTATTAGTTTTTACTGTAAACTACGATTTACTATGATAAGCAGTTCAGTAGATTGAAGTAGGGATAATAATCGTCAACTATACTCGTATTGAACGAAAGACATGAAACGTAGGTACATTTTCTTGAAATTCTATTCACATCGACAAGACTGCAAAGTGGTAAAAAAGAAACAAGAATAATTTTGCATTCGTAGACCGACCGAGGCGGGGCTCAGGTGCAGGAGCGGTTAAAACATTGGAGTTTTATGGGATTTATTAAGATATTCGCCTAAGATATTGGAAAGAAAACTGATATTGTTAGATATACTCATACATCTTTGGAGCCCCATTTACTGTATATTATGCTTCGAATATTCTTTATAAGATTGAGACACGCCTGTAAGCCAGGCTTACCGTGACGAGAATCAGTATGAAAACAAAATCATGTTTTCCTTTTTTATTTTGATAGCTTCCATCCATTAACGGCCCATTGCGAGCTCGAATCTCTACGTAATTGAAGAAGCCTGGAGCAAACTGTTCCAGTGTAAATTGTGGAGGAGGTTAGAGGGCAAGCTTTCTTAATTATTTCTGAAGGCGCTCAAAACATTTGTGGGTGTTGGCCTGAAAAAGTTTTTTCCACTACGTTCTATCTCTGACCTCGGGCTTTACGATGTCAGCTTGCTCATCATTCAGAAATCATCGACTAAACAAAATTTTCACCACTTTCAGGGTCTTTTTATGGGCCTTTTCTGTTACAGGATCCACTTAAATATATGTATGTAGAGTTAACAGCAACATCATTCAATGCTTGTACATGGGCCTTCCGAGCCTTTGAAATTGGAAACTCTGACAACTGCTTTGTTATTTTAAAAGTAACAATTTCTTTACCTTCCAGGAACTTTCAAAGTGACTGAATAGTCTATCTATGTGCATTGAATAAAAACTGACTGGCAAAATATTTTTGAAGATAAAGTCAATTTATTTGCTACTTGTGTCCATCCAAGTACCTGTCGTCATCGAAAGTTAATTAATTTGGTTCATCCTTTTTGACTGACTTAAGCACTTTGAGCATTTCTTATGTATACCTTTACTGATTATAACTTTACCTTGTTTTTAGGCTTTGATTACATTTGTTATTTGTCAGCATTACATTTTTTCACTCACAAAAGCGACCAGGTCAGGGGTGAGATTCATTTCCGTGAGAAAGAATAGTCTCAAAGAATTCAATTACTACTTAAACAAAATGATGCAGCCGTCTGGGTTTCGGTCAGGAAATTAAATGAACAGCTAAATGAAAATCGGCCTTGACAATGCTGTTATCTTTTATAGTTGTAATGACGCTTAGACGTACCCACAAACAAGCGATTTCAACAAGGAAAAAGCAATATAGGACAGGTTATGTGAAATTGGTAGGTTAACTTAATTGCTTGTAATGTGATGCTTTAATTATGTACCTTACAGTGATCGTATTAGGGTCACAATTGCCGGTCCGTCAAGTTTATATAAAACCTTTTCGGAGCAGTGTTTTACGAATTTACCCCGTTTTATTTAAACCATTAAGCGTTAACAAAAGATAGTTGGTCGTAAACAGGCAGAGCTGAATGGTTACCGGCTTCGTAATGACTTTAATAATTTACAAGATTTTCGCTATATTATTCCATAATGTTTTTGTCGAATCGTCTTAATAAAGCTAATGAAATCTGTTCGTTACGCAACCACAATATTTTGTAACTCAGAAATATATATGTAAGTTCACAAAAAGTTAAATTCCAATTTAAAAGCCTATAAATGTTCAAACCTAAATTTATAGGTTTATAAAAGTAAATATTTTACAATGTTAATACACGCTTTGTGTTTCATTTAGTGCCTTACCTATAAGTATCCTACTAATTACTAATATTATAAATGCGAAAGTTTGTAAGGATGTGTCTGTGTGTTACTCTTTCACGCAAAAACTACTACAACTTAGCTATTAAATTTGTAAAAGAAACAGCCCAAAGGTACCTATGTAATTGTTACAGTTTTTAAAATTTCGTGTCATTTTGGTCGAAAAGGGGTTTTACGACGATGTATTTACCAATGCGAGCGCTAAATAAAAGATACTCGATTATTATTATATGGATCGACTACGACTCACGGTGCCCCTCTTTACTTTCTACGGCGCACCAGGGCGCCGCGGCGCACAGTTTGGGAACCCCTGGTTTAGGTAGCTAGTAGGCGTGCGCTAAGAATGGATTTTGTCATATTCCACTCCAGGGGAGAAATCTTGCAATGAAAATTTATATGAAAATCAGTCAAAAGTACTTCTTCGCGGGGCAAGCCGCGGGTTTCAGCTAGTTCTATAAAAGTACTGAAACATGGGAATATTAAATTTTGAACATAAATAACCTTAAACTCATGTGCTTGACGACAACTTGACATTATTAAAGACACGATAAAGAAAGTATAAAATATGGTACGGCAACAAAACCCTATTAACTAGAGTGTGTGATTAGTTAATTAGTTACTTAGTTAATTAGTTATCTTCCGACGACGAGCGACGAAGCCATGGTAGGAGTCAAACCGAGTTAATTAAATCACTTAATATAAAACCAAGGACCTTTTAGTATACGAGTATTACCGTGATAAATACATTTTCTAAAGATAACTTTTCACGTAATTCATACGAAATGTCGCGTGTAAATTTCACTTGGTGCCGTAGTTATAAATACATTTTAAAGTATAAACACAATACTTCTCTCGGTTATTATCATGTTACTCCGTTACGTTTTTGGCAGAGCGGTCGCTGTTGCAGTAGGTTTCGTTTGTGGCACACCTAACTATAATATTATGTCTAACCAACATTGATTCTAGGTGACAAGAATCGTGTAACACTTTCAATTGTATACAAAATGTTTTTGGTACTACAGATTTGGTACTACAGTCTCTTCTGTCGGTGTTAAGATAAAATGTAATTGATTATGAATACTAGCTACTACTTTCATTCAGAAAATAATGTAACTAGTTTTACAATTTATTATGCTTGGCGTTACTTCAACGGACAGTTTTAACGAAAATTTTAGAGTCTCGGCTGAACTAAAGTAGCAACTTAACTAAATAAAGGCTGTCTTAATTTTATAACAGAAAAAGTAGACATCAACTTATTACAGCTATGTTGCAATTCATTTTAAATATTTACGCGTAAATATTTTGCAATAAAATTGTGAAGAAAGATAGCATGGGCCGCAATTTTATTTTATTTACGTAGTATTAAACCCGTTTTCGTTCCACTTGGGGAAACCAGTCCCTTAGAAGTTAGAAGTTACATTCGGAGATTTGTTGGCGTCATTGTTTAAACTAACGCAACCTTTTTTCATTTCTGAACGGTTTTAAATAAAACAATTTATTATGTAATGAAACTCACCGCAATACATTACCAAAAACCGCATCCAAATCAGTTAATTCAATTCTGAGATTAGCTTAAATAACATGACAGTCAAATAGACAAAAATAAAAACTAAACATTTTTTGAGGATAAACTGAGTTAATAAAACCTCTTTTTTTGATTTTCTTATATACGAGTACAACCAGAGATCTATTAGGTATAGTTTTTTGATATGAAGAAATAAATGTTTTTTCATACCTATTCAAATTACACATTTCTCAGAACTTCAAGGTCAGCTTTTGAACAATATTCTGTAAGATTTTTAAATAAAATATAGTTTATTGCTGAATTTAAATTTTACAAGATTTTATATCTTATCCTAAGTAGGTAATCAACTGAGTTAAGCAACTGCGGACGTGATGGATAGTTGGATTAGCACCGCGGCGCGGCGCGGGCTCCAAATTTTCTTAAGAATTTCCTCATTATTTGAAACCGTCGGTCCCGATTGTTATCGTTAGATATCTGGCATTACAGTTGTCGGGGGTCTTCGATAAGTTAGTAAACTTGATAATTTTTTTTATTAGCCCTCAAAAATTTGTACGAAAACACACTGGCGCAGTGCGGTTCAATATTCCTACCTAATCTAATCCTTCTAAGGCATAAAGTAAGAATAGGGTTATGTCCACTGCAATTAGTTAAACTTTTCGGAGTTGCAACTTGTAGAACGCATACTTTAAACTAACCAAAACATCAATAACAAAGTTTCCCTGAAAATTAACGTTAACATTTAACATTTGATATTGATGCCTATCTAGCCGAAACACAAAATTCTTCTCTTATCTGTTTCTCGCATCTTTTACATTCAGTTCAAAGTATCTATCTTCACATGAATACTTTAGAATTTTTCGATAACATGGTTTAGGAATTTATTTGGTGATATTTCTTGCAGAAAAATGTGAATATTTTCCTGTTTTGATCTTTTGAGAGCATCCCTCAGATATTTACATATATTTGCCCCTCGCATTGAGTTCATCTAATGAATATGAAAAGGACCAAATATTCTATTAACAACTTTTTAATTTTTGTTTTGTGTTTCAATATGTATTATTGCAATGATCTCTACGATAATTAATGTTCAAAAAACTATGAAATAGTCAATTTTGTAACGTGTCATTAACCGACAACCGGATGTAACGTCGGCACAATAATAATTATTTTAACTCACTCAGTAAATAAAACGAAATAAAATGTCCGCCTGCGGATAATTGAGGTCGTTGAAAGAAAATTAAGCACAGTTTGGATCGGAAAATAATTAGCTGGAGCAATAATAAGGCGGATGTCGACTCAGACGTCTAGAGCAACTGCGAAGTAACAAGTTGCTAACGACATGTCGCAGCGCGACTTTATAACCCGTTAATAAAACACAATTTCATACAAGCCCCGCTTTTGATATTATACGCGTAACGTAGTAACAGTATTTTACGTCCGTTGCCGAGATTTAGGGTCGGAGGCCGTATGCCATAATAAAGTTATAAATTGTTTCCATTTAAATTTAATTTGACAGCAACCGTTAAATGGGGAATTGCCTCGCAATGTTTTGATTAAAGTGCGCTGAGATTAGCGATGCCGTGTTAATTAGGGCGCAGAGCTGGAATCTTGACGTCGCTGATTTGTTATGACAAAACTGATTAACATGTGGCGGCACGGCGGTACCTGGAACGAACGGATTTCTACTCCCTCTGCAATTTTGTTGTTCATTTCATTAACTTCTCTTTGAGTTATAATGAGCATTAAATAATAAGGTAGAAATTTAAAGTAGCTAGATTTTATATAAACGAATGAGAATTATATTTATAAAGGTACATAATGACTTGGGGGAGAACGAACAATAGAATAGTTGACTGTAATCAAAACATAAATAGGTCGCTTTTGTACACAGTAGAAACTATGCATGTATACTTTGTCTCATATCAACCAATTATGGCTTACTATGAACTATAATGAGAAGTTTAGGTCCACCACGCTGACCAAGTGCAGATTGGCATACTGCACAGACCTTGCAGGCATGCAGGTTTCCTAACGATGTTTTCCTTCACTGTTATAGCGAGTGACATTTAATAATTAAAATGCGAATAACTCCAAACAGTCAGAAGTGCTGTGAGATTCAAACCCCGGAACCCCCGGGGTAGGAGTATTTTTATAAATATCTGAATAAGTTATCATATCCTCCAAGTTATCATATCCGGTTTTTTTGTTTTTCTAATAGACATACAAATATAATTAGATACTTTTTACAATAAAAGTTAAGAAAACGATTGTAAAAAAGTAACGATTTATCGAGTCGTAATTACCAACACATTGATATTAATATTTCAGCAACAATGATCGTACGGTGGCAGTTTGGCAGCTCGGCTCGGTTGGCGCGAGTGCCAGACTCCAACGGGTTTTTAGTATCGTCCCAGTATGCGAAAAGCATACAAATCATTATTTACATGCGTTTAATATCGAAGCTTATGATATATGAGCTATTATTCGCAGTTTGTGTTAAGTGTATGGATATTTATAGCACTAATTTTAAATTCCCACTTTAAACTTTGTATAAGACCACGGCTATCGATGATTAATTAAGTTAAATCCATAATTAATAGTTAACGTATCATTAACGTTATCGAACATATCAACGTTGTACTACTGACAAACATAATGGGGAAACTATTATGACACTTCCATTTACTAAAGCTGATATTATTTAACGTGAAGTTATGAATAGTTCGAAATAAGATACATTTTCTATCTTAAATTATGATTTAACAACTGAAAATAATACAATTACTCACATTTTTTTAAAAAAGGATAATTTCACCGAGCTTTCGCTGACTACTGCAGTGTTAAAAGTTCAAAACACTTAGTAACATTCGTTGTTTTTTCCTTGTATACAGATATTATTAAAAATTAATACCGAAAGTAATCTGCCTAATATTAGTTCCTCAAGTTTTTATTAACGTTATATTAGATTTACAATGCCATTTAAACTCGAGTATTTTAGATGAAATAGTGTCACGCTCAGTACATTATTATGATCATAAAAACACCACGGTAGTTGGTCTTTATTGTGGCTAGTATATTTTAGGTATACTCTTCTTTTTAACTATGCATAAGTTTTTATACAAAGTTATTAAAGAACCAACTAACAACTTACATAACAATAAAACATATTTTATTAACAGCTTAAGGCACTTTCAGGTTAAATATCAGCGCCATCTAGATTTAATAAATAGTTTTTCACAATTACTGATGTACGAATTTTTTTTTAATGGATTAAGTATTTCAGTATTCTCGTATCTATACATCGTCCGTGACAATATTGTCTCACTTAACTGACTAAAACATAATGTAATGATGTACTTGACTAAAGCATTTATGTGCTTCTAAGAATGCGTATGAAAAATTCTTTTTTGTAAGATTTTAAAATAATTCTATGAGCCTTAGTTGCCTGAAAATAACTAACAAATAGTACAAAACATTCAAGATATAAAGTTTATTTACAAGGTTTCCTTTTTAATAATAATATGAAATCCTAAAAATAAATTGAATAAAAATATCGTTTGATTATTTAGTGGTGGAGAGCTACGTCGGATCGGTGTTATCCCTCAAGGGTCTTCAACGGACCGACATGGGTACCTACTTATGTATTGCCGCAAACGGCATTCCACCGACCAAGAGCCGCCGATATGAGGTCTCTGTCCTTTGTAAGTATTATCCTTTAGTTGTAAAATCTTGCATGATAATATGAAGAGCACAGAATGAAGAGAATTTTCGGTTATTTGATCAAAATTTCATCAGAAGGTTTAGGTTAGGTATGTTAAGGCAAGACAGGTTTTAAATAGTTATAAAAATATCTTGAATTTATTTTATTAATGCATTTGGAATACCAAGAATGGACGCAGAATTAGTGTGATTATAATCAGTATTATTTAATTCCCAATATTTCTAGCTTTCCGACACCATGAACTTCAGGTCTTATGACAGATTTGAAAAGAGCCATTATGCAGATGTGTTCTGGGGATTGACTAAAAAGATAAGCATCAAAGCCTCAACCACTGTTATGTAGGGTACATTATTAGAGAAAGTGACCTTGGGCTGAAGAAGAATTTTTATCCATACCATTTCAATTTCATGAATTGTGTTCATGATTAAACTTCCAAGATTTTTGGCAAGCCATTTCGAAGTTGTGTGTATTTGTTTTTGGTTGTCCGTGTATAACAGTGTACACAGTGACTGTGTATATATGTATATACTGACTGGGTAATTTAAAATAAACATTGTTTTTATTTACATTAGTTAAGCCGCTCGTCCGAGTAGTAACCCCCGTAGTGATGCGACCACTGGACAATGAGTTACACGACCAAGTGACTTTGAATTGCTACGTAGAATCGTCTCCCAAATCACTAACATCGTGGGAGAAAGGCAAATCTCAAGCTCTCAACTACCTTGATTTCGGTAAGATGCAGCTTACATTTTATATATTGTTCGTTTTTTTATAAAACTCTAATTCAATTTATTTTTGCTTGTAAAACTGAAATTTTAAAATTGCGAGTTTCGTGAAATTGCTTCGTTTATTACAAAAGTATAGAGCTTCCTTTTATTCAAGCATTGTTAGGGTTTCAGAACAAATGAGAAAGATGTAATAAAATAATAAAAAAGAGAACAATACGAATGTTTCGCTCTCGTAATTGAATAACAGTATCTTATAAAATCACGTTTCGTAAATAACACTGTTAGTTAAATTGTTCAATAGAGCGGTTACATGTAACCAAATTAAGTGTTTTAGAAATAAATACAGAATCTGCGAGCCTATACAAGTAAATTATAATATCGAGATTTTATTGTGATCAATGTAAGAACGGTAGGAAGATGCCGTATTGTGATAACCATTTTTAGATAGATTAAAATATAGGGGTGGCTCAGGTTGCTAAAATCCTAACATTAAATAATTACTGTGTTTTGTTTAAAAATGATATCTTAGTGTGTATTTTTGATGTGTTTTTTTTTTCAATTCAATTTTTACCATTAGTTAAGTTAACATAACTTGCATGCATCACCATCTATCCTGTACCGTCAATGACAATTATAACCGGCCTATAAGAAGATTATTTTAATAAGTAGATAAGACTGGAGTATTGGTGATTATTAGTAATTGTGTGTACGTGGTGGTGTTATTAATTTTTATTAATAGGCCAGTTAGTAATCGGTACTAATGGTCTCGTTCTATTTCGGTCATAGATGTGTTGCTATCCTTGAGGATTAAGATGATCGACTTCATCATTTCGATAAATTGTAATAATATAATTCGATAACTTACTAGTCGTGATAATTTAATTAAAATTAAAAGTGCTCTAGGTAGTTGTGTTCTCATGTTACGAAGATACTACTGCATAACTTATGAGTAGTTCTATTGTGAATGTAGGCGTATCATTTAAAATGCTGTTTTATTTCTATTTGATTCTGGCCACTAAATTCCTTGAAGCAGCGTCATCTTTTGATATGTTGGGGCCCTTAAGAACACAAAATTGAGACCCTGTTGAAAAGTAGTAAAGAAGTACTGAAATAAAAACCGAATTATAATTTTTGCATGGTACGTAGAATCAACTTTTAATTTTAACTCGAAATATGCATGCATTTCGGTAAATTTATAGATAAAATTTATTAGCCATTTGGGGTCCCCTTTAAGTTCGGGGCCCGAGGAATGCATGCACCTCGTGTGCCCTTACGGTACAGATGGGACTAGCCTAAAGGCCTGTTCGTAGTAAGCAATTCCTGTCAAGTTATTCGGTTCCCGGATAGGGCAGATTTTTATGAGGCAATAAAATATTTATTGTTGTTTAGTTTATTTACTTTTTAAGTCTATATCTATAATTGTCATATCTATCTATTTTTACTCAATTGCTCATCAATAAATTATTCACAATATTTTATTAAATATTGTTCATAATATTTTATGTTTATTCATACAGGTGGCAAGTTACTAAACAGCTCGAAGTACATCATATCGGAAGACATATTCAACAGTTACTCATTGAGAATGAATCTTACCATCACTCGGCTCAAGAAAAGCGACTTTGGGGATTATACGTGTTCAGCTGCCAACGCTTACGGCAGAGCTGATGGCTACATAACGCTGAAAGGTGAGGGTTAATTCTTAAATCTAAAAATAACATTTTTTAATAAATATTTTCATTACAACATAGTCATCTTTTTTTAAGTGAGAACTGAAACAAGTTTATTTATTAAAATTTGTTTGGTTTAGTTTTTTAAATTTCTATTTCTTTACTTTACCAACCTTGAATATATTAATTAAACAATTTTTTGACTCCTTGAAAGTATGTGTTTAAGTTAATTTTCACACTTAACTCCAAAGAGATCGATGATAAACACATTCATCTTTGTTGAGATCTTCAAGGAAAATATCAGAAAATAAGCGATTATTGTAAAAAATATATGGTTTAATTTACACGTAATTATAAATAGGCAACGATTTTATGTAACACCAAGAGGATTGCGATCCCGTTTGCCATTATCAATACGAAACACATTTGAACTGTATCATTTTCACTTTCAACAGAGACGCCGGTAAAAACGACCACGACTACAACGACGACAACAACAACAACGACACGTCGACCAACAACAACGCTGGCGACTACGACGCGACCACCAAAACGTCATCTCAAGAAGCAACTGGACCGCACCTATCAGAATTCGTTGGACGAGAATACCCGACAATTAGAACCCAACTACGCGTTAAGTTTCTACAACGTCAACGCACAGGGAGCATCCAATAATACTCATAATGAATACGCTCAACGCACGGAGAGGCAAAAAATACGCCCTTCGGGACCGCCCCGCCACTACGTATACAATAACAAAGCGAAGCGTACCGTACCCTTCGCTACCCTTTTCGTTGCCAATTTAATAATAAACGTTATATAGAAGAGTTTTTAATCTTAAAAAACTGATTTTTTACATTTTTTATTAGCTGTGTAGTTAGTGATGGAATCATGGCTGTTAAATTTTTAATAACTTACGTAATTGGAGATTGTTGTGAACAATTAATCGACATTCTCGTGTTGATAATGTTATGTAAAGCATAATCATAACCATTTGATTAAGAATAAAAGTATCAGCTTTAAAATAAGATATTATTAGTAATAACGACAATAACAATCAAAAGTTAAGCGTTGACTTACGACGGATAAGACAATAATAGTAATAACTTTGATTGAATAAAAATTTAAAATGTCTAATTTGTTCACAATTTTGAAATATCGATTATATCATATCAAATTTACTAAATTGTATTATAAATCTTACGACATATTTAATGTATACGCGGGTTAAGAATTAGAAGTTTCATGATATTTTCTGGTCTTTGTGTAGGTCTCTTGTCAAAATTTAAGAGCCAAGTTATATGAGAAGCCGCTTAACACAAACTTTAAGTAACGTTGTTACCGCTAGAGGCGCTTTTACGTAATAGAAAATCAGGCCAGATCTAAATGATCAGGAACTATACACAGAGTAATGGTACTGAAATGCTTTGGTAACAACTACAATGATGACTAAATTAATAACAAAGAAACAAAAACACCGAATTAAGAACCTCCTTCGTTTCTTAAAGTTTATTAAAATATAATAAATAAGTATGGAGTATTGATGTCATCGCATATTTATAAAATAAAATGATTTTATAAATATTTTTGCTGTATTGTAACATCTTTAACAATAATTTAATTAAAAAATGTAATCGCATAAAGCTAACATTTAACTTTTTATTAATTTTTTGTGTTATGATTATTCTATAAAATTAATTTTATTATAAACCAATAATTTGTATCACTCATTGATGTTTTAAATATCTAGATTGAGCGTC
>DWJQ01000344.1:0-15193 GCA_018248915.1 Hesperia meskei straton | reverse complement strand
GGAGTAAATTTTTAGTTTTCTGTTTATTTTATTATATAATTTTATAGATTGAGCTTTGAATTGTTTAGAAGCTGAGACTGTCTTAGTGTTTATGTGTGGAATAACAGTGTATTGTTTACGCTTTTTAAGGATGTTATGGTCAATTGAAATATTTTTATGAGTTTTAAGTATACATTGCAATATGAATAGTTGTCTAACAGTTAATACATTTGCTTCTTTATACAATTTTTCAGAGCTATATAATTTCTTTTTCTTTAGCATTATCTTTAATATAAATCGTTGAGCTCGTTCAATGCTTATAAATTTGGTTTTGTAAGTCCCACCCCATATCGATATGCAATAGAGAAGAATTGACTGGACAAGACTTATGTAAATGTATGTAATTAATTTTTTATCAGCTATGTTTCTTAGGTATTTGAATAACCAAATAAGTTTTCTTGCTCTATTCGCCACTAGATCAATTTGTGGGTACCATGAAAGATTTTTATCTAAAACTACACCTAAATACTTTGTGCTATTAACTTTTTCAATATTCGAACAGCTGCAATTTTTGTTGACATTATTGTTACAAAAATGTGGTGTTATTGTCAAGGGTGGATTCGGTTGGGACGAATTTCGAAATGAGAAAGTTATGTAATTTGTTTTTGTAGTATTTAATGTGAGTGAATTTAATCTTAACCAATTAATTACTTTTTGTAACCCTTCTTCTGCTAGTTTGTAGACTTCGTTCCAGTCCTTACCGTGAAACAGTATAGCAGTATCATCAGCATAAGAGAAAACCTTACCATTTTTAATATCTATATTTGTTAGATCATTTATATATGTGAGAAATAGGGTCGGTCCGAGGACACTACCTTGAGGGACAGAATAGTTTGAAGTTACTTGGTCATCGCTAAGAGTGGTATTTTCTAACTTAACGCGTTGCGTTCTGTTGTACAAATAATTATTGAGCAAAGAATGAAATGTGCCTCTAATGCCTATTTTTTCTAACTTACTTAATAGAGTTGAGATAGACACTGTATCAAAAGCTTTTTTTAGGTCTAGAAATATACATAAAGCTTTCTGGTTATTATCAAGGTGTTTAGTAATCAGAGTTGTTAGATCCAAAATCGCATCTTCAGTACTAATATTTTTTCTAAAACCATATTGACATTTAGAGAGCAAATTGAATTTATTTAAGAAGTTAATGAGTCGATTGTTTATCAATTTTTCGATTATTTTGGCAATGACAGAAAGGATCGATATTGGTCTATAATTATTAATATCACCCGTGTCCCCACCTTTATGTATAGGATATATAATAGATCGTTTTAATTCTGTAGGGAAAATACCCTGTTGAAAACACAAAATGCTGAGGTGAGTAATAACCGGTGTGAGTTCTTTTTTCGCAGCTTTTAAAAAGTGGGCAGGGATGTTGTCCCAGCCTGGAGCAGAGTCAGGTTTAAGGTTATTAATAACATTCTCAACTTCAGAAGCGTCAGGCTCAATAATACCAATAGAGTTTATATGGTTGGGAAGGGATGCTAAGTAATCTCTAATTTCATTTAAGTCTACGTCTATTTTGCTTGCTAAATTTTTACCAGTGTTAATGAAGTGATTATTAACGAGATTTGCAGATTTTTTAGGGTTATCGCCTAGTTTTAAAAGTTCAGTAAGATTTTTGTTATTTTGTTTTAGATGTGTAAGATTTTTTATGCAATTCCATAGGGTTTTATTATTGTTTTTAGCATTGTTAAGTAAATTTCTTTCATAATTATTTTTTAGTTTTTTTATTAAATTATTGCAAAAGTTTCGATACCTACGATATGTAATTTTTAGAATTTCATTATTTTCATCAAGTTTTAATTGTTTTTGGAGCTTATTTCTATGTCTAATACATCTTAAAATGCCAGGGGTAATCCAGGGTTTTAGTATTTTTTTGTTGGCCGTTATTTTGACAGTCGTAGTGTGTATGTTAAGGCAATAGGTTAATAATTTTATTAATTCTCGACTGAGTATATTAGCATCATCCATGTCTAATAAATAGGACAAATCGATGGTTTGTAGTGTTTTTAAGGCATCTCCATAGTTAGTAAAGGATTTTATCATAGGTGTTTTCATTGATATATTTTTATTATATATGTATGTTATTACCATTTTGTGGTCAGTTATAGTAGTGTCTAGTACTGCGACCGCGGATGAGAGTTTTGTCATATCGAGGTTGATAAATATGTGGTCTAGACAACTGTTAATTCTAGTGTCAAATCTGTGTCCAGGAAGTAAGCTGTGTGTTGCCAACATATCAAGGTAACTATCTGAAAATTTATCTTTATTGTCCTCTATAATATTTATATTAATATCCCCTGCTAAAATGATATTTTTTTTGTTCATTTTCGTTAATAAATATTTATCTAGGGAATTAATGAAGTTGGTAGGATTGCTAGCTGATGGTGAGCGATAGATACATATGACTGTCATATTCTGTGAAGAAATTTCGAGACAGGAGGCACCAATCAAAGGAATTTCTATAACTGAATGTACTACTAGATTATTTATGAAGACTACCACCCCGTCATTTTGGTTGATTTTGTAGGTAGTACTGTAAGTCGAATAATTATCTTTGATTGGGAGCGGTTTAGTGGGGTCAATTCTACATTCTGTCAATATAATCATATCTAAGTCTTTATTTAATAATTGAAGATTAATTTCAAGGTCGTCAAGATTTGACCGCTTATGAATGCTCCTAATGTTTTGTAATAAAATTGAGAAATCTGGATTGTCCTCTGGCAAATTCTGATTCAAATCGTCTATGGAACAGTTGTATGAAGCTGTGTTGGTTATTGTATCCAATTCATGTATTACCAAGGAGTTGTTACTATCCATTATCAAACAGTATAGGAATGCAGGTCGTATGTATAGTAGGTATGAATACTTGGTGGTGGTATGTTTTAACTATTATAGTGTACATACATATTGCGGTAATATTATAATAAATATTGTTAATTAAAAGGTTTCTGCAACATGTGCAAGTAGATAATAAAATATAGATGAATGTAACACATAATAATACTATTAAACTAAGCAAATATTGTTTCATTGTTAGAAAAACATAACTACATTTAACTGTATTACAAACATTCACTAGATATTTCAACAAATATGTCTTCTTAAATATTTTATATTGTGTTATGTATTCATGACAATGAGTTAGATATATAAAATGTGTGAGAGCATAGGTAGCATTATCATAAGATAGGTAACTATGGCAATGCTTAACAGGTATGAATATCCTAGGCAAATTTATCCCAATATTATAATAGTTTAAGTTTACACAAACTGTTATAAGGTTTTTATGGTCCAGGCACTGATTTGTCTTGAGTCCAGTAGTAATAAAATAATAATACTTAACAATAAATCTGTTTTTACTAAAATATATATTTATGGTAAATAAATAAATAATAGATATACTTATCCTTGTGTGTGAGTAAGTATTACACGGTGAATAAGTAGTAATTGAAGCGATCAGTATATATTTAGTATAATAACATAAATTAGTAATTACTATGTGTAAATTAGTATTACATATTATTGTGTGTGAATAAGTTTTATTTACAATATGAGAATTATGATTAAACAATGAAATAGTTTTAAGTATGCTAGCTTTATAGTTATAACTCAAATAACAAGTAATAATACCAATGTTCATCTTACTCTTAAGTTTTAGTGACAGTCATTTCTTCGATAATCGCTGTAGTTGTGCTTCGCTGGTTACATGTATAATGGGAGAATCATCATCTTGACGAAGATATACTTTTCCATAATTAGTCCAACAATATTTAAAGTTATTTACTTGTTTAAAGTCTCTGGCAAAGAAAAATAATCTCGACGAAAGGGGTGTAAGGTTCTCCGACACGAAGATTGGGGTATCAGGGTTTGATTTTATACCCAAATGTTTCGCACTCAATTTACTTGTTTTATATGTACTGTTATATTTTTTGGCCGCTTTTAATATGTCCGTTTTCATAAATGTGTTGTTGAGTTCCACTATGAGTGAGCTTCTTTCTTGATTTTGTTTCTTCGTTTTGATGATATCACGAATTTCAAACTGTTCAATCTTAACTTGGAGGTTCTCACACAGCTTAATTAACATCTGTAACAAATCTTTTTTGTTTTCTCCCCCTTTCAAAGGAACATTTTTTATTTCGATACAAGTTTTTCTTTCGCTTCGTTGTGACTCCTCTAATTTTTTTTCTAGTATAGCTATTTGTTCCTTGTCTAGTTTTTCCTGATTTTCTAATTTTTCTATTTTGTTCTTGAGTTCTTTATTTTCTTCAAACAGTTGTTGTAATGTGCTCTGTACTATGTTACTTGTCTGTTGTATTTCTCTTAGAGTAGATGTAATATTTGAAGTCTGCATACTTTGTGTTTCCGTAAATTTGTTCAAAAATTCTTGCATTTCTTGTTTTACAATCCTTGATATTTCCTCCATATTAATCGTGTTGAATTCATTAGATCTCTTTCTCTTGTTTCTAGTCGTTATGTATTTCTGAGGAGATGTTCTCTCGCAGGCCGTCTTATCCACGGAAGGCATGTCCGGCGAGGCAATGTCAAAGGTCGGGGTGGCAGGGACAGAGTTAGATTTATTTGGAGAACACATCAACTCCATTACGCTCGGTTTTAATTGTGTTTATCGTTTTTAAAATTGTCTCGTAGCGGAGTGAGCAAAATCAATTTTCTGTAATCTTCCTGATTGTGATTTTAAGTGATGTAATTACGTACCTACCTGAAGCAATTTCTTAGAATTCATAATCATAAGTCTAAAATAACAGGGTTGTTAGCTTTGTCTTGACTATTTCATTTAATGTATTTAGACATGTTGCTATCAACAACCATTTAATTGTTGACTATTTCACGGAATAACAGGAGCACTAATAACTAATTCTTGTTTCGAGTAACGTAAAACCCCGTATGTTGGGAGAGATCAGACGAGTTGAGGCGAGGTGAGGAGAGGCTAGTCGATGAGAGACGAGTTTCGATGAAGAAAGGGTTTACTAAATGTAAGTGGTGAGCAACGGATAGATAATTAATAATGCAAAAGGACTAATATTATGCCAATGTTGTTTTCGAACATAATTATTTGAAAAATGGTGCAGGTGTTGTTTCTTTTTACAGTTTTCGTGATTAGGTACATCTTTAAGAAAAAATGAATGATGAAAAAACCGTGCTCTATAATGGACTCAGGCGTACAAATAAACCATAATTTGTATATTAGTCGTAAAGAATCTTAATTGGCCTGTGGATGACATAGACAGCGCCTTACAGGTAAGGCAAACTGTAAGGCGCTGTCTCTGTCCCCCACGCGCCAAAAGATGCTTGTAAGACTATAAGTCTGTGATATCATAAAAGTCTGTGATAATGGACCATAGATTGAAGCCAGATTTTATCTCCGCCATGAAATGCATTATGTTACATAGTAACTTTTCTCGAATAAAGCCACAAATGCACAACTCAATGTATCGGAGTTAACAGTTTATTGGGAACGTGTTTGTGGGACAAATACGATTTTCTGGCTACGTGACCCTCCCGCTTTAAAGTTGACTAGCTCAGCCAAATAGAATTTTCATCATATGAACGATATAAAATTGAGAATATCGCACACAGTAAACTTCGTAAAATGCCATCAAATATGACGGAATATAATTTTATTTATAAAACTTTTATTTGATAGATCTACATATGTTTGTACGGTAATTCGTTACATTGTTTTGTTATTTCTGAGTAATGCCGCTATAGACATACATATTTTCCTTTTGCGCACAGCTTAAAGTACCTATTAATCAATATTTTTTCCTTTTTTGTAAAATTCTAATACCTACGTACTGGAAAAAAGTGAATTTAAATTATCTTTATTTATTTTAATAATTCAAGCACTTCATGGTTACTTACGATCAGATGATGATGATGATGACATATGACTATGATAAATTAATTGTATCTAATGTAAATATTTGAATCACCCCCTACGATAATTAACTTAAATTTATCCCACGAGTAGTTTTTGCGTTATCACTATTGACATCGACTAGGTTGAGGATGTTCCCACTTTATTATTTAGCGATGTAAAATGAAAAATTTTAGATGTTAATTTTTCACTAAAAAACAATGTCCAAAATATAAATAACACAAATAAAATATAGGGCCAACCAAATGTTTTTAACTCTTGACACAATTCTGTGGTAAAGATATTTAGCGTATTATATTTACTTGTATAATAGACCATTTTCTATGTTAATTACTAGTTCATCTATTAGCCAATGTTCTGAGTCGCAAAACCGCTATGCAGACCGATAGCTGTGGATTGTCCGCGGAGATAAATAAAGTATGGTGAGCAAGACCACATTTCCCCCGTAACACGGCAGTTTTAATGGTTTGTCATTGAATGTGTATCTATTCTTTGTTTGGCTGCAACCTATTGATTGTCCACTACTGAGCACGGGTCTCTCCTCATTTTCTAGGAGGCCTAGAGCATACTCCACCTCGCTGTTCCAGTGCGGACTGGTGGAGCGGTCAGTGGCCAATGTTAATAAGAATTAACATCACTAACCGTCCCAGTCCTCACACTTATTAAGGCGCCGTGAGTCCTCATTTCTCTTGTGCAGTATTCATGCATTTTACAGACCAGACAAAAATATATTGTTATGTCAACAAACTGAACTAGGGCTTTCTTTAATTACATATGATAAAATGGTCTAGAATTCTTGAAGAAAAATCGCAAATACCAACAGAAAAAACCCCCTCGAATGAAATTTAAGTATAGATGGACTGACAGCAGTCACATTTATGGGCAGCAGTGGATGGATGCTGACTGCATACTCTTTTGCTACCTTAATTTCATAAAAAAACAAATGCGTCACCTCAAAAATATTACAACGGTTTATTAGGCAGTAAAAACTTTTACTTCTAAACAGCAGTGACTGAGCCTACATTTATTTGTTTATATGTCTGGGCTTTCAACATAACGCACCCTCGTATCGGCCGACGTCCAAGGCAAGGCTTGCTAATGGAATGGGAGAATAATGCGTGGATAGTGTACTGTAGTACTTTCGTTTTACGTCCATCTTACTTTTGAACCACTTTGGTAATGTTAGGCTGGCCTGGTTTACTTACGTTTGTGGAGTGAACCAAAGCTTAGTTTGTCTTGGTAAAGAATCTTGGAAATTTTGTCGCATTTGTGTGCTGGTTGGATGAAGAGTCATTTTTTTGTATCTACCTACTTCTTAATTTTCGACAAACAAACGGGAGATTTAATTGCTGATACTTACCATTATTAAGTCATAATATTAAGATGGTACTTACAATTATGACAAATATCCAGGAACAACGTGGTCATAATATTAGTAAAATAAACCACCGAAATAATACCAACGAAAACGGAAATTTTAACCTTTCAATCGAGTTGAACCCTACAAAAGGCGACTTTGCCTTCCCTTGGATCTGAAGCTCCGACCCATCAAAACAATGTTTTGATTTATATAACAAGACGTTTTGCCATTAAAGTTTCCATAAAATATTCAATGTAAGGACAGTTATAAGGACAGTTTTTATTTTTCACATTTTCTACCTAACTAGTACCTAAAACTGTAAATCTATTGAAGTTATTGTAGCAGATATGAATTTTAACGAATATGAGGTTGAAAAGGGTCTGTTAAATTAAAAAGAGTTTCTACTGAAGTCATTCATGACAACGAAGCGTACCTAGCTACTTAAAATACAAAATAAGCCATTTGCAATAACCATGACCCGAGCATTTTAAACATCAGCGCATTTTAAAACTTTGCTGATCTAGGATATGTACAAAATTTACTAAATGGTTTTCACAGACTATCTAGACTTCTAGATGACGTTGGCAACCAGTTAGTTGGTTAAATGAGGCAAACTTGTGCACTTCGAAGCTCTTGCGGGTTATTTTAGATGTGTTTTTAAAGTTTTTCCCACTTCCAGACATCGTCGTCTTGGGGCCAGAGTGCTCTTGTCGGATCCTACTTGCAAACTCAGTTTCGGAGTGAAAACGTGCTGTATTTAGTGTCTTTACCTGCATTCAAAATTTTGATCCGTTCAAAAAGTCTTTACAAGTACTATATCTATTGTTTATTTAAAATTTTTTAAGATAGTTGGTCGACGGAAATTTTGTATATTTTTTATAGTTTTTTAATTAATCCTTTATATTACTTATACATATAAATTAGACAAATAGGTAATTGATCAATCAGTTTTATGGTGCCAGCTGCGAAGTCAGCTAAGTCAGTTGTGAAGTGAGGTTTCTCAGATGTTCAAGTGCTAGAATCAACTGCATCAATATAGCTTTGTTACAAGTAGCTGTCTACGACACTCACACATTTTTTATCTCTTTTCTTGTAGCAACACATCGATGTTACCTTTGTCGTTAATATCCATGAGCGGCGACTGCTCATCAACAAAATAACATCAATACGCATCGTAATTTAACGATATTATTCCAGCATCAAGTAATAATATATGCTTTATGACCTTTTTACATTCGAGGATATAAAATGTTTTGCAAACTTAATGTTGCTTCGTAAGGGATGTTCCCAATAAAGTTGACATAATAAAATGGGGTATCTGCAGAGGCAAGTTCTAACGACAGTTCACTGCGTACATTCGGTAGTTATTTTCACATTAGAGGAAGCATCGTATGTGCAATGTATGTTTGTTTTCTACGTATCTTTTCCTCATTGCCCATAAGGTAGAAACTTCATATAACTGCATCTTTAAGTTTTAATATTTAATCGATTGACCGACGCAAAAAAGATTGTTTGTTTAAGTGTTTCGGTATTTGAAAATTATTTGTAGGTTTTGTTTCTTTTCCAACATCTTTAACTCCAACGATACAAAAACATTAACTTAAACTTTTATCTTTGAATAGATCAAAAATACATATCTACCTACATAGCTTAATAAAACAAAGTACTCTAGCTAACGGTACAAAGCAAAAACCGTGCCAAAGCAATTTAGTCACACGTTAACTAAGCATTTAGCAGTATTTGTGATAAAAAATGAATACAGCGTTATCGTACAGGACATTGCTTTTCCAGGCAATCGGTAATCACGTCGCGTGTTAGATAAATGCGAGCGAATCCGTGACAAAAGGCTAATTACATTGAGTGCGCTGTGACCGCAATAGTTGGTATGGACTGGAAACATACGGGTCTTTAGACGCTATTTTTTAAACCTCGACGTGAAAAGTGGGGTGTTAGAATTTTTACCTATTTGTCTGTGTGTCTGGGACCGATTTCACTGCAGTTTTTTCATTCGAATGCCAGTTTTCTTGCGGTGATTCTTAGTTTCGTAGAAATTGGTCCAGTATTTTGAAGAATATCAGTTCTTTCCAATATAATTTACGACATTTGGCATTTCAGCGACATCTAGATGAATTATATTATCGATGGAGGAAAGCTAATTGACATTAATGAAATTGTTATATGATTTAACAAAAAAGGTACAGAATGGATACTACGTTTTGTTTTGCATTGCATACCTTACCCTCCGCGTGAAGCTGTGAAGGCCATTAGGGCCAACAGCAACCATCCATTCGAAGAAAAAACATTGCATGCCAGTTTTGCCAAGAAAAGTAAAATTAGGTAACTACTGGGGTGGAGTGTTTAAACTGCTTCTCATGATCTAGCTACGCATACCTAGACGTTTATTGTCCATGGCACCCAAGGCAAGGTGAATCTCAATGTGATACTATGAGCGTTTATTTATTGATATTGACTTCAACAACAAACATTTCCATTGACGTTCCATTTTAAGATCACAAAAATGACGATGCAAATAAATCCCGTATATGATCAGCTCCATAAAGTTATAATCACTGCGCAGTGGATGGTGCGACCGAGGGACCGCTGTCTGTCACTGTCAGTTCGTATATTCCGTATGGTATAACTTATTTACTGTACAGGGACTTGTGGACCAATATTGAAATTTGCTTGATGATATTGATAGTATGAAGCTCCTATAGCCTAGCGGCCTGTGTCGATCCTAAATGATCGACAAAGTTAAGCAACTGCGGCATGCGGGCGCGGACGGTCAAATTTTCTGAGTGCTATCTTGGCTTCAAAGAGCACGTAAAGCCGTCATAGAGATCAGTTGTTAAGCCATGTCGGAGGCTTTTGAGCGGAATGATAACTTCCGATATTGGCCACTAACTTCTCCACTAAACCGCACTGGAGCAGCGTTAGGCCTCCTTAATGATGAGATTCAGCAGTTGGCCATTAGTGAGTTGAGGCCAGCCAACCATTGATAACCTATGAAACTTTCCGGAGTTCGTCATCGCAACGCATAGTTGAACGTTTTCGTCTAATAATAGGTATATGGGGCACAAGCTAAAGTTCATAACGCTGACCAGATTTCAAATAGCTTTGAGAAAATTAAACCAAACTCTCTCAAGTGTCCCGGTTTCTTCACGATGTTTTCCTCCAGCGAAGCGCTAAATTCTTCTTTAAGTTTAGATACCAACTAGCACAATAATTGCTACCTTGGTGACATCTAGCACGGAACGGTCTTGTTGACGAGGAAACATTTAGTTTTATGATTGGTCAACTTCATTGCCTCGTCAAACGTTCACGCTACTTAACGAATCCCCTTATGTCTAATGTATGTATGTAGGTATGTAACAAATGTATGAGTCGAAATATATAAAAAGTTGTTTAGAAGTCGAACGGGAACAAATTTACATACCAAACAAGTCGAAGAAATTTAAATTAGATGACTTTATAAGTTTCGACGTCCTTAGAACCTATAGGTAGTAGGTAGTAATCCTGATTGCGAATCGAAGGATGACGGGTTCGATTCTCGGCTCGGGAAAATATTTATATATTTTGTGTGATTGTCTACTTACTGCGAGTATATCCGTGACCCGTGGTATCCTAGTGCGTTTATTCAAGTACAAGAAATTTCGCGCGGCTTCGCCCACGTCCTTAACGGACAACGACAAAATACCTACCGCTTAAATAATCCGGATAAGTGTAATGAACTATACTTAGTTGTATATAATTTCCACTGTTCTTTTCAACCCATTGAGGGATGTTTTCTGAGGTAAAAAATATTATATAATTATGTCCTATGTAAGGTCTCTAAGTATCTACACTATCTACATACAAAATGTCATTCAGCCAATTTAGAGTAAAAAGCTAACAGACATTTTTAATTTTTAGTATGTATGGTATCAATGCATTATAAACAACTTAATGGATCTTTTCACGGGAGTGAGGTGTTTAATCGCGGTAATAAGCTTAGGTATGTTATTCTACGGCCTCCTAACTAATATCTGCAAATAGAAAAATATCATTCCTGTGATGCGACGTGAAAGAAAGACTTTCGCATTTATTATCAAGGACTTGTTTCTCTCTTTTATGTTTCGTCGTAGTCCGTAGTTAATGCTGAAACTATTAGGTTACTCTAAAACATTTTACCAAAATCGCAGCAATAATACAAACCGTTACCGTTTATTTAATTTAAAATGGAAAACAAAATGGCATCACTTCAAACCCATTACGTCCCGTTGTAACCGCGAAAGTTCAATTAACAAGATGAGGTAAAGATCATCCAATTACGAACGGGCTATGTAAACAGAGCTTTTGAAGCCAGGAACAATATCAGCGATATTGTTAACAGATTGAAAATTTTGATTGATTATTGCCCTTTGAAGTCACGCTAATAAATATAAACTGAATATTGAAAGTTGAAGGGAGCATGGGTGGCTTTAACCCAATGGCCCACTGAGCACCGGTGTATCTTCAGTGAGGAGGCCTACAGCATACCTACTTCACTACTGAAGTGGGCTTGCAGGAGGCCCAGGAGGGTTGGGGGCCAACCCAACTAAAGTATTATACTTTAGGGCTGCTATTCGAACCTAACAACCGGAACCGATAGCTCTACTTACATGCTCTCCGAAGAACCAAAATGCTCAAAAAATGTAGGCCAATAGCGGTCACTCTATCAACTATTGCCAGGTTTTGCTTACCTTCGTCTATTGGTACGAGTATTTGAATCGACGCAAGCTGCGAAGCTTGCTTGCGCCTGGTAAGTAAAAATGGTTGCTACCTTTAAATTGTGACAGATAATTGAAATGAAAAATTATGATTTAAACGATATGAAAAGAAATAAATAAGCATCCCGAAGTGAGGATGCATTACTACGTCGTTACATATTAAATGACATAGTACTTACTTTTATAATTTCTGAATAGTCGTAAATAAAAAACCGAAGGAATTTCAGTTGAAAGTGTCTCAGATTTAGCCCCAATTAAAACCTCCTTTTTTGAGAGTGGACAGACGAAACGAAAATTCAGTCGTGGAAAACCTTTTGTTTCTTACATAGGAATTATTTTCAAGCTCATATTGAACTCACTCATATTCAGCTCATATTGATATCACATAGGACCAGCATTGACTTTGTGACTCATCTGGTGTTGTTTGTGGCTATAGGCGACAATGACCACGTATTCATTCATTATTAAAAAAAGAACCATACAAGTACTTATTTATTTGACTATTGCAAGCAAAACCCTATGTACGAGTATGTATTCGTTTTCAGTTTGCAAAGTGCTCTATTTCATGAAACAGAAATAAGTGGAAACCTTAAATTTTCATACAATTGTGTCTTTTTGTGGCCAGTCTTAAAAGTGGAATTTTTCTACTTTCTATGCTACAAAATTGTAATCTTTCAATAGGTACATCCTATCATCCCTTTACATCGCATTTCAAGAGCATGGAGTTGCTTTAAAAATATTTTAAATTAAATTAAACTATGAAGTAAATATTTTAACTGGAATAAAAACAAAAATTCAATTCGTTGGACAGCGGTGATCTATTCTGCGGGCGTTCGTAAATAAATCATTCGATGTTTTAATTTACGGGTATCTCGGGTCAACTACCGGCCAAATTAATTTTGGCTTTAACTGGTAATTCGTGGCGAACTCGATGAAATTGTGAAGATATTTAAGGTTAAAAAAAGTTTATTAGAGATTTTGACGAATCTACAACGTTGTAGGTGCCTATTTTAAGTAGGAATTGATGTTTTAATCAATAATTAACATTAATGTGAAAATAACTCTTTTCTGCCTGCATGTCTGTTCCTAAGCGGGTCTATCAACTAAGAATAAAGAAGGAAATTATGAATAAAATATGAAAAAAATATTAATTAATATTTTGGTAAAATTACTTGTTATTTTGATATTAAAAGTATTGATTAAATAAACCAGTAAAGTGACCAGTGAACGATTATTGCCATGCCTTGGTCTGCGCGGTTCCCCTTTTAATTTTTGAACCTATCCTTATTCCACTTTTCTTATGATAAGTTGATGATGGATGCACGTAATTCCACAATCGCGCCTGGATCAGTTAATTCAAGTGAAGTGGAAAATGCAACTGTACAAAACAATGAAACTCATGTTTCAAAGCTTCCTATTATTCGAATCCGAGCAAAGAGTGGATGTAATATGTAGACCTTTACCTACGCCCGTAATTGGTAACAACCAAACCCTCCCAGTCGTTTTTAATTAACACTGTTAATGCTCCATAGTTCACGTACCGAAATGTAACTTTAACAAGTTACAAGTTACCCTCGAAGATATATTTTACCTTGAAACTTGAACAATAGCCATTAGTGGAGCCTTACAACACAGTATTACAGGGAATAAATTTTGAGAACTTAACAACAAATAAGTAACTAAGTAAAGTTTAAATCGTAAGCTGAAGTTAGATATATTCATTGTTACTAAAACTTGTAATTACGATAAATTTCATAATTTTGATTAAGTAATAATTATTGCTATAATTTGTATCTATTAACTCGTGTACTTATAATTAAGACTATGCCTCGTTGTAGATAGTGGTATAATGGATTTGCCTCTGTTGCTCTTTGTAAAGGGGTTTGCATTCGGTTCCCAGCGCGACAGAAATTTTAAATGATGAGTTTAATTTTCCGTTTTTCGTCTGATTGTTATTATATCTTTGTATGTTGTCTCTATCGCATACGGCACAAAATCTTAGCGTGGGACAATGAGGGCGTAGCGTTTATTTATTTAATAGATGGGATAACCCGTAAATGGCCGACCGAGTGAGTGAGTGTGAAGTTCTACTGTATTATGGAGAAAGACATTACACATAGTTGTTTTTGGGAATGTTTTTCAAACCGAACTAGTTTTTAGTTTATTCCCTGAAGTGGTCATAATATGTATACTTTTTGCCTGCGCTGCTACTGTTAAAGATAAGTTATAGTTTATCAAAGTAAAAACAGTAAAGTGCGTGTCGTTCGGATTGTAATAATTTATGGATTGTAATGGTATGTGGATAGACCTTTACAAAAATGTCTTATAAGAACTGAGAAAAGATGACTTCATTACACACGTTCTAAGATAAAGTGCTTTGATAAATTAAGTAAGTACCTAAATGCTTAAACACTCATTCTCTGACTTAAACCGCACTGCAATGGTCAAGCATGGCAGTTTATGGCTAACATCTCTTAGGAGAATGTCCAATACCTCTTGTTCAACCATAACGAGGATCCTGATACAAAACCTTTTACAAGGCACGGTTATTCTGAGAAAGCAATCAACAATGGTATACGCCAATTTTAAAAGGAAAATGTAAAATATTTCGCATTTGTGCTCCGTACCTTCCTTTGGGAGATATGCAATGCAAAATGGATCACGCCGGCCTTAATAGTTGATTGCAATCAACAGTTTTATGAAGCGTTTCTTTTTAAAATTCACTTTTAGTGCCAATTGTGAACCGTCATAAGTGGTCATAAATAATTGTTCCATATGTCATCCATAGCTGAAGATATTGATTAACGAACCTTTAAAATCTATCTAAGAGTAGGTATGTCTTAAATTTCTACAGTTAAGACATACCCTTGTACTTTAACGTCACTGCGTTTTTAGATTTTAATAAGCCGAAATACATACTCGTTACTAGGGAATTAATCTAACCATGGCTTCGAAACTTTATCAAATATATCAAAGTAAGGATAAGCATAGGTAGCACAGTAGTGCTGCATCCACAGTCAGGGATAGATAGATAGCTTATTGCAAATGGTCATTGTAGAGTTCTACCTTTTTTTATTGAATTAAGGTAGCAAACGAGCATGCAGCACCCTTCCGCTGCCGCCCATGGCAATTGTGACCGACTTA
>DWJQ01000343.1:0-15209 GCA_018248915.1 Hesperia meskei straton | reverse complement strand
GGACCATATTCTGGGCTTTGGAGTCGCCGGTGTACTTCCCGGTGGAGCACGCGACGGGAGGTGCTGGTAAGCGGGGTGGATGGGCCTCTCGTAAGGCTCCGGCGATTCTGGACCGCTGTCGGCCCGTGACTCCGACCATTCAGACTCTGTCCGCTGACCCAACAAATCTAGCCTTTGCTGAGGTCTATCGCCGTCTTCGCTGGATCCCGTCCCGGAGTCCTTCCCGTCTACGAAGAAAAATGAAATAAAGTTAACCAGTGAGTCATCTAAATAAGCTTGTAGGGACTAGTAGTCGTGGTTGACGTAAAACAAGTTTCTTAGTTGAGCTTCACACTTAGTTAACATTGATATATCTACACTACAAAAGTGAAGGGGCAGGCAGAATTTGTTATATAGGTAAGTTTATTTCAATTAATTCGCTTAGCCAATATAATAAATGCTTACCTAAAACATCTTTCCCGTCATTGCTTTTATGGTCATCATCATCATTGTTATTGTCATCGTCATCAACTCTATTCCTCGGTTCCCAAGTCATTTTATTCTCTTTCTTGAGGCGACGACGCGCGTTTGCAAACCACGTCGATACTTGCGTTAACGTCATCTTCGTTATGATAGCAAGCATTATCTTTTCACCTTTGGTAGGGTAAGGATTCTTCTTGTGCTCATTTAGCCACGCCTTTAGAGTGCTTGTAGTCTCGCGGGTAGCATTCTTTCTTCGAGCGCCGTTTAGGTCCATTCCATATCTGTTGACAAATACAACATGATATAATTGTGTCTTAACTAATAAGTTGATAAGATCATGCCTAGCGTACAGAAGAATAGGGTAAAGGTGATGTAATAATTGTTGAAAGTTGGATGAATGGTTATATCCACAATTAAACGGTGCGAGCTGCGAATTTACTTCAGTATGACGCTAAGTTTTTAAAGGAAGGCACAATCAAGCGTGAACGGTGGAGTCTGATTTGGACGAGATTTTAGATAAGTCGGATCGTGACCGCCCCATTCCCTAGCACGCCCTCCTCTCGTACGCCACTCTAGGCCAATGAAAACGGCAGCTTAATAATTGAAATCGAGATAAGCCAACGGCTGCTGGGCAAGCGTTAAGCTCCAGCTTATCTTGCTTCGTACGCATTCATTTGCAGACGACGCACCGTTATTTTCTGTACTATCTTTATCACAATTTGGTTCTCGCATCACAATTCTAATGCCATTAACGCTAGGGGCAGCGTTGTTAGAAAAATTACGCTGCACGTAGCGTTTATTACTTATACCGTTATTTACAATAATAACATATTAATGATAAATGCTAGGTTGTAATGTGTTAACTAGACTTTTTTATAACTTAATTAAAACTACATGTAATTCATGATCGACAACGCATCGGTCATATCTTTGGTGTTACTGATTCCATTAGACGTCGGTGACCACTTACGACTAGATGGTTTGTTTGTTCGTTTGTTAGTTTTCCACAAAAGTTTACAAAGCGTGCAGGTAACTTATTTACTACATCCTAACGATCAATGCGATAAAAAGCATATAAAATCCGTTTAATTTGATATAAACAATTTAAACGTTGGTACGTCTTTGGCCTTCTAGAAAACTGTCATTCTTGGCCAGCAACGCATTTGAAGGCCTTAATATTACCCTGCCAATAAACAAATTATTCATCAATACTAACTCAAACTCGAGAAATTTTAGTTGATAATAAAATTATTTAAAAGTCTGTTCATCGTGACTAAAGACTTTATTAACTGTTGATTTTTCACTCGTTTCGGGTTCCTCACCTTTAACCAGATGCACGCTTGGCTGGTTTTTATTATTTGTGATATTTATAATAGGTACCTTAATAACGCCAATATTATAATAAGCCTACATTTCAAGTTTGTACATTTTGTTTATTTCTTACATTGAAAAAAATACAAGAACACGTTTATACACTCATGTTATGTTATTTGGTGACCCCTGTCAATTTTTATTCGTTCTGAATCCATTTGCTTAAAAGGATTGGTTTTATAGTCCAAATGACACAAGTAAACGTACATATAAGGTAGGACAGATGCATAAACGGGTAGCTATATGATATTTCGGTTGGGGTTCCATTCTGTACGAAACCTAAAAAAAGCTTGTTATGAAATACACTTAGGTACCTAATTGGCTTTGATTTCACATTATTTACTTTTTCTATATTTCATATAGATTGATAAGCATTAAGAAATAAGATTTAGCTCCAATCTGCCCTGTTAAGTACAAATGTTTCCATATTTAAGTACTCCTTTACTCATTGTCTGTAATATTAGAACAAGAACTGTGCATTATAACCGAGGTTATACTTTAATATCATTCTATTCTATAAGCAAAGTCATATTTGGCAAATAATGGAATGATTTTGTAAAATTAATTCAAACTTTTATTTTCCTTATCCAGGTCTACAAACCATTAAGAAAAGAGCAATCGTGGTGACAGCAAATATATCCCTACAAACAGTCGTGGTATTCTATCAAATAATGCAACGTGCCTTTAACTTTATAACTTTTTGGTTATAAAGAGTGCCGCAAATACTGCCGAGTCCATATGCTGCCAATGCAGCGTAGTTCGTAACTGAGAAGGGTGGAAAATAGGGATGAGTATGGGAAATTAATAAAACTGTCACTTAAATCGCAGAAGTGACGGGCAGCGCCCCCTGCAAGTGCACGTCACGGTTGATTCTGTATCTTAGCAACGCGAACACAGTGCCACAATTCGCTTGAACGTTCCGTGAAATGAACTCTCTCTCTATTGTTAAGTTCGTTGTTGACTTAATTCTTCTCGCCCTCCATCGAGTGAGATTCTCGTAAATAAATATGAAATGGAATTCCTCGTATTTTGCCGTTTCTATTAATTCTTCCGCTAGCCACTCTTAATAACGACATCCGTGGAGCGACGACGGATGCTTTTAACTCTCGCCTTTTCTTATTCATCAACAATTAAGAACAAGAAAAGAAGTGAAATGGCACGGTGGTATATGATAATTTGCGGATAAAACATCGTTTAAATGCTACATAAATTTAATGACGCTGCTGACGAAGCGAGCTCTATGAATGAACTAACATCCATAGAATTCAAGTGACAATATGAAAGTAGAGCGACGTCAAGCTTAGGCGTATTCCGCAAACAAAAAAACCTTCATTTATCCACGGCGTGCCACTTTCACAGCATCCGACCTCGCGGGGATGGCTGCGCAGCTTCATTTTTTTATTATTTTGCTACCCCCTACCCGCTCCCCGGGAGGCGGTTGCGGCTTTCACCCTCGCCCCTACGCCTTCAATTAAATCCCTATCTCTCGCGCCACCTCATGCTTCCTGCTTAAACTCATAAAAATGAGATAAACACAAAAATATTGCTCGTACCTATCGCCGTTGATATTAAAGTGAGCCATCATCACTTTGGTTAATTCTACCGGTCGTTCTTGAAAGCACTTTTGATTACGTTCGCGCTGATAAATATACACGACAATAATGGAAAGCAAGAAGGAAAAGTGGAGACCAATTAGGATTTTATTTTCATTGTCATACTTTTTTGTGTAGGCAGGTACTTATTCTTAAATTAATAGCTACACCACTGTGGCTTCCTACACGTTACGGATATTTTAACACAACAACGCATAATTCTACTACGTTGTTTGACGATTTCATAGTTCCGCGATCTTAACAAGAGATATTTTATTGTTTGACTAAACATTAGCCGCGTGATGAATGGATAAAGTTGCTGTACCTTTATGACCTCAGATTTCTGATAAGATACTGCTTACCATACCTATTACTTAATTAATTCTAGTCGTCGCCCGTGAAAATTAGATAATACAGGATTTGCAAAAGACACTCAATACACAAAACAAATAAACAAAAAGGGCATAGTTGAAATCAATGAATTCATAACGAGCACCCATCGTTGAATAATTACCAAAGGGGTGGCGACACCGTATCCCTGCGTAAACACTACGTTTCGTTATAAAGCGGGCGTTGCCGTCCGAGCGTGGATTGGAGTCATAATAATGAAATAAAGGCAAAAGGATAAGCCGCAACGCTCATGGCGATTGTCGGCAACATCCCCGAATGGGTCGGGTAATCCACACCTGGGCCATCGGTTTAAAATGCAATACGAAACGAATAAACTGGAGAATTCTATAAAGAGGGCGTGATTGGACTTGGTTAGGATGAAATGTTTCGACATTTGACGATTATTGAACTTGTGATTTGTGATCTATCACACCCTTTGGATTTATAATACTCTAGTACAATTTAAACTTTTTATGTAATAGGTAAGTACCTATTTAAGTAATAAATTTAATTTAAACAAATCAGGAAAAATAAGCGTGGTGGAATATGTTCTAAGCCCTTTGACAACTTCTAGACAACTGTTTCCCAAAGTTGGCTATGAATGGCTTTATGATAGCTTAAAAATCAGTAGCAAATGACAAAAAAACTTAAACAACGTCCTGTTACATTTAAAGTTTGTAACTGACGAACTAAAAAATCTATTAAGAAGACAATGTTGCGATTACAATGTAGTTGATTTAACTCAAATGAAAGAGATACGAACATGTACATTGTACATGTAACTATATCCCTTTTGTACCAACACCCTACGGCCGCTCGACGTAGGTAAAAGCGACTAAACTGCCTTCGGGATATTATGTTACGTTTACAATTTGAATTTACCAATGACAACGTTGGCACTCATATAAAAATACGGACACGATGTTTTGTGAGGTAATAGATGTATGTAGGTACATTTTTTCCTCACGCTTCAACGAGTTTATCAGTCAGATGACACACGGTCTATGAAATTAAAAACGCCTCTTAACTCTTGGTGACAGTTTTGTGTAAAAATTTGTCGGGGACTGAGTCTTACAGAGTGGAGATCGAGTTACACATGTCAACTGCACATCGAATTATGCCTCAGAAGAATGTTCAACTCACGATGAATAGCTGTCCGTATCGAATACCTACCTAATACTTAGGAGCATAAAATATTTCAACCATGTCTTACGCTACGTTAAAAATATTTTACTACGTTAAGTAGCCCCGATAAATATTTTCAACACAATATAAATTCGAGATTTGATAAGGGCCATAAAAGTAGCGAATACCACTTACAAAGCGAATAACCACAGAACAAGTTATCCACAAAAAGCAAATACCGCCCAAACATCGCCTTTCATGCAGCGAGTAAATTACCGCGTTCGTAAAAATGGTATCAGATAAAGCTAATTATACGTCGTCGAAATATAGAAATGGGCTCACGCAAAGGCCAATCTCGGGTTATGGACGAAGTTTTAAAAGGTAGTATACAGGTACTAAATAATGTTGGGCAGATACCGTGGCTAGGGGCGCGGCACGCCAAAAACACATTACGTGCGGCCAACTCGCTATTACGGGGAACCGCATGCGTCCATGTTAGCCGATAGCCGCCACCCGTACATGATATCCGACGACTAATTGGCCAGCTCCATGCATAAAACCCCTAGCGGTGGAGGGAAGCCGGATCAACGACGGTACGTAAATGAACCTGATAATAATCGAGAGGTGAAATTATTTCGGACGTGTAAGGGCCAATCCGTCGAAGCACATGTTTGTACTTAAAGGGCGTGCTGTCTAATAGTTGGGCGGCGCATTTTTCGTGACAGTCGAAGCGTAAACTCACCACCGGTGCCCCGTAAGGGCCATCTTTGTTTTTGTTTCGCGGGGTAGATACCTAACATTGCGTTCCCTTTGAAAACAGTATCTATTTCAGCGATTTAGAATATCTCGGTAGGTTATATTATTTACTTCGCTTTGAGGTTTCCTGTGGAAGCTAAAGTTACAGGCAACGCCGGTTTTAGTATAGAATTTCTCGCGCCCACATTAAATAAGCCTATTTAAATTATTTCATTATTACGTAGGTACCTTACGAACCATAAATAGCATTGTACTCCTATGGTATAACTAGTTGGTGAATTTTACGACTTCATAATTGTTTATGCATCGTCGAACATTTGATGCTAAAAGCTTTATTGTTTTTTACTCTATTAATGAGAATGATAAAAGTACCAGAAAAAGGTTGTTTTAACTCTTAAATACCTTGTAATTGCAAGTTCCAGAGGATGATTCTTAGTTAAAATCTGTATATTTGTTTGAGGTAATCTCAGAAAAAAACGATAATAAATTTACTTAATATGGACGAAGTTAGAATAAACTAAACTATAAATAAGTGCAATAAACACTGTAATAAATGTATAATGGTATAATTACACTAAAAATCGAATAATTATATTATACTGCTACTTTATACACATAGGCTAATACAATGAGGAGATATGCGACGCGAGTCAATGTTTAAACGAGTGACCGAGGTTGGAATGATGTGTCTTTTTTATCTACATGTTTTTTTTAGGTATCGCTTTCGGTACTTTATTTATGTACCTATTGGTTACCATTGTCTTATAGCCGCAGAAAAGTGGACCTATGTAAGGTACCTACTCAGGGATGCTATGCTTTAGGTACATGACCTTAAGTATCCGAATCCGATAAGGATTTTTTTAACTAAAACAGCAAACGCTCTGGTTTATATGTTACTAGCTGAGCCCCGAAACGTTACCTTGATACACAACCGAACAGACAGACATTTCCAAAAAAAAATAACTATGAAGAGCCCTCATACATTTTCCTAAAGTTTTTCTTACGTACAGACATAAACCAATTACTTTTTACAATATATAGGAGATATTAAACATCGTAAAGTACTTGTAACATTTTTATCAAAACAAAGAACCTGTAAAACATTGCTCAGTGGTTAGTTGTTACGATACTAATATCAATCTCTTCTTGTTCGCTACAAGTTACGAAAACAACGCATGAATTATTACTGCGACTGTATCTCTAGCAAATTATTTTTCTGTAACACTTGTGACTTGACCTCTCGTTCATGTCTTGATAACGGTATACATGTTTAGCAACGACGTGTGGAGTTTTAATTATTTTAACAATAAAATACTGCTATTAACGTTATTCACAATTGAAATTATGATGCGCGCAATGATTAAGCTACTGGTTATTTAACTTGCTAAATAAAAGATTACGAAACGTTTTAGAAAGTCTGAATATTCCGTTAATTCGCATTGTCTTTTAAATGACTAATCTCGAAATGGTACCCTGAGTTTAATAGTGATAGCTTAGTCGTTTAAAATTCAGCTTTCACTAGTATAATTTGGCTTGAACCAAACTAGGCACAAGTATTTAGCTAAAAATAAGTGAGTTATGGGCGTTTTGAAAACGAAGAATCCGGTCTCCCTTCAGTTTGGATTTATTAAATTTCTAAATTTAATATAGGTAGGTAATGAGACTTATGAGATGGAAATAAACAAATTGAAGTAATTATTTTTGCGTGGAATAGGTACAGGTTTCATAAAATTTTATTGCTATCAAACGTTACATAAACTTTTTAAATTATTTGAAATTAATATTTATAAATCTAGATGTTGACACCCGTTTAATGTCACACCTATGCTATGGTTACAATAAATACGTTATTAACAACTCTACTTGTATGTATATGTGTCGGCACCACGCGAGCATCGTATTTTATCTTTTAGTTAGCTGTATCTAAAAGGCTAAGTAATTGAACTAGTTCACAAAAGTACATAACTTACAGCAACTTATTAATTAAAAGATCATGTGCAACGGTAAATTAGATAATTTTTTATATGCGTACAACCTTATCGAATACCCCCAATATCTCTTTTATAGTACTTTTGTGGAACATTAATTGATTGATGTTGTAAATAATCTTGAATTAATCTGTAAAGCCGTTACAATGAATTAACCGCTCTGTTATCTCTTGTTTCACATTCACAAGCGACGCAAAAACTCTCATTTGAATCATATCTTTAGTTGATCCTAAAGAAAGAATTTTACCTTATTCACACTACATATGGTCGCTGAGCTATTGTGATCAAGATTAATGATAAATACAATCAATCATGCCTCATTAATTTAATCATACTAAAACGCGATAAGTGTTTTGCACAAATGTACCTACAAGTTTTTGTTACGATTGTTAGAAGCTAATTTAAACTGCAGGTGCATTGTCTAGAAGTTAATTTAAACTATCTATGTCTTTAGTGTTACAAAATATTTATTGAGTTGTACAATTACATACTTAGGTGTGTTAATACGATTTTATTTTTAAAGATATCATTGATATATGAAGTAAGAAAATATTTTTAAGCTACAATATTCATCAACGATATTAATATTACGTTAAAGAATAGTAAGTAAAGAACAAAACAAAATCGAATCTCTTATGCCTACCTTGTTGACGGAGCGGATATGAGCTCTGTCGAGGTGTAACTTTAGATGTAAGTAATATCACATCGCTTACAAGCGTTTTTACATTCGGTTGCGATACACTAGAGTAACAAGCTACTTGCAAACCGACCTCCCAATGACTTATCTGAGTTCAACTCTTACTAGGAAGATGTCAACAGCTGCCATTTATCAAATGTCAGTCTATCGTTGAGTAGGTACCTATATTGAGGCGTAATATGTTTCTTGACAATCATAATTCCGAGTCCGTTGGCGCCAGGCACTATCCGTTATTTGAATTGCGGACCTCACAAGACGTCTTATGTAGAACGTATAAACTAGTGAAAATTAAGTGTTGTGACCACGGGTCATTTGTTATCTTGGGGCACGTCTCATTTTATTGCTGACATATTATTAATATCGACGAGAACATTGAATTTTACGAAGCTGGGAGGCATTGTGTCGCAACTAAGAGGATAGTTTGTAATCGTTTAATTGTGTAGTAGGTTGTGTATGTTCTTAGAAATAGGCACTAGGTCTATGTGTAGTAGATGGATCAATAGATGTAACATTTTGTGAATCTGTTATATTTGTTATTGTCTAAAACGAACTCAGGTCACTCCACAAAAATATGCGACGAACCTGTCTGGCTGTTTTATCAAGTGACTTTGATAGAGTAGATAGATAAACTAGTTTAAATTTTAAATCTCTTCCCAAATTCGTCTGGCACTCTTGACGCCTAATAATAGATCAGTATTCAGGTCTCCGATAAAGAGGTCAGGTATCAGAAATTCTATGAGGCTGTCTGGAACACTGTTCATATTTTGTTTGGTTTAGATATAACGTTGTAAATATTAAACGATTATTTCAACTATGTAGATATACCTACAACATAAATGTAGATATAGATACATGATATAAATTGTTTAGTAGATATTATAAATTAAATGTAAACGTATGCAACTATTTGACAAGGAATGAAGATTTTGTTGCTTTAGATGAAGATATCATCAAATAATAATAAATATCACAAAAATATTACGAGATAAACTTAAAGGGTTAACTGCAACAAGGAAACAATAATTGTACAAATCTCTGCTCACATAAACTGCAATTACTTTCATAACACCAACATAATAAATTAAAGACAACCTGATAAATAATAGAAGTCTTGCACGCAAGCAGCGAGTGTGAAAGTTTGCAACTTCACTGTGAGCAATAATTTAATTGCCTTTAACTATTTCATTATCAGGTGTTAAATCACTTTCTTTACAACTCTGGCTCGGTGTTTGTTATAACGTTATAACGAAGAAGCAAACTTGACTCTCATTGATTAAATCTGTTCAAGAACATCATCTTTTTAAATAATGCGCGCGTCATTTGATAACTCTTGTTCTTTATCGTTATCATCTTTTAAAAACACTTTCTTATCTCATTATTGTGACTTAATTTAATTATCATCCGTTATAAGTTTTGCATTGTGCAGTTTATTTTATAAATACAATGCTCAATGATCACGAACGATGTAGTGAATTAAAATTTCTAACAATTTCAGCAGAATCGAGTTCATGTATATTATGTGTGCACAAATCTGAAACAGATGTAAGGTTAGAGACTACAATGTTAGCCACTTGACCAGTACACGACCGAGGCAACGATAATTACACAACATGTCATCTACAGGGATTCGCTTAAGGTGACCGTGAAACCGCAAATTCCAGCTGGTGAGCGCATTTACAATGCAATGTTAGTTTGCGTCGATAGACTATCTGTATCATGCATTCCCTTGGTTCGAAACTTGAATGGTGGCTCAAATATTATTCAATCACGACTCCATGTTGAATTGTGACACATACTCGTGTCGTCCACTACCCGCCTCGTGGCTGACCGATAGGAAAAAGGAAAGAGGAAGCGTCCAATGCGTCTAGAATGAAATTAGCCCGTCGGTCAATTACTCCGAACCGAGTGTGGCTTACTAATGGCACGCGCGGCGTTCCATGCATACGACACCGCTCATTTATATGCCACACCGCGTACTCTTTATTGTCCCATAGATTGGTAATACACGGGAGGACTGGCACTTTGTGCTGTAAATCGTTGTCTGTACACGTCTCCTCGATTAACTGTGTGCTGTAACCATAGGTGGAGCGGGAACCGTGTCAATACATGCCGCCTGCGCGAGTGTGGAAGGATGACATCATGTCCGGAATGGACTGACCACACAGAAAACGTGAGGGTACGTGCTGCCTCACACACGTTCCACAAATTTCTAGATGACGCATCTTCGGACCTACTGGTGGTATCAGTATAATGCGCTTTATGCAACTTATGAACATTATTTTATAGAAAATATTAAATAGGAAAGTAAAATCACTATACGAATTAATAAATAAATAAAACATAGAATATAAGTATGACAAAACTTTTATAGTTACAAAGTGTTTTTATATTAAGACGCAAAAACAGTTTGGACAAGACGTTCATAAGTCGCCTACCCACATTTCAAAAATTTCAAGAAACTAATAAATTAGCAGAATTACCTGGAGTCTTAAAAAAAAGTAAGACGAGTTCTTGAAAACCCAAAATAAAAAGTCATCGGTATAATTTATCTGTATTATGAGCTTCTAGCTACTGTTAAAATTCTTATATTTTCTTGGATTAATACTCACCTGAATTTATCATACTTACGAAGGATATTAACACAAGGCAGCAACAAGTTATGTAGCTACACTTGTCATACATATGAAATTGACTTCACGACTCCTTGGTATGCTAAGGCTGCGTTATATGCCGTGTTAAGTGGAATTGTTACAAAATCAGGATATTTTTTCATTGCTTCATTCAAAATAACTACTTTAGACATGTTTTGTTTAACTTTACATAACAAAATGATACGAGTAGATTAATGTGCATAAAAACCTAAATGTAATATGAGTACCTAATGCTAATTTTTTCGTTGACGCGAGAAAATAGTAAGCAAAATTAACTATAAATTAAAACACAATTTAGTATTATTATAATTAATTAATTATTCACTCATAGATAAGCAGCATTGAAGCTCAATGACTATGCAAAACATTGGAATAGATTTAACAGACCATAGCTTTTCATAACTAATTTGTTTTATTCGTGTTTACACTGCCGTTCAAAATTCCTTTAGCATAATAATTCCATATTTATACAATCAATCAGAACTATTGCTATTAATCAAATATTTCACAGTGTTTTGCAAGTCTACTTCTAAAATTTTTATTGCTGATCGTAAAATAACTCCAATTGGTTAATTATTATTTTCGCAAACACAATCATCAGGCGCCGTCCTATTACGAAGTTATGACCATTAACAGAATACAATTGCAATTTCTTCCTGTCGTAAATAAACTTCGGCGGGCATGAGTAATCGTTACTTTGTGTGCACAATATCGAATCGGGTAGGGGCCAAATAGATTGCTACGTGAGACGCATCCTGACCGCACCTTTACTTGGCTCGGGATGCTCGGGAAGAATAACCGACTCTATGTTATAATCCACTGTGTTTTGGTCGGAATTGGCGTGACAGATGCCTCAAGTTCGGCTCATAGGGCTGATACAGCATTTTAATATGAAGCTTAACTAATTCAGTTGAGTGAATTCAGATATTCAGCGAAGATAACAAGTATTTAATTAAAAGGTAATCGTATCGGAAAATTATACAGAAAATTTTACACAAGTCTAGTTTAACTACTTGGATAAAGTAAAACCGAAGTAATATATTATTTAATTTAACATTCAGAAATATTTTATATAATTAACCAATATTTCTCCACAGTTAATTTAATTTGACATCTGTAACTTTAATAATACATTTTTAAAAAGAAATCAAAAATCTGGAATTTCAAAAACGTCTTCATTCCAATTTCACGCCGCAGCTTACACCTTCCTAGTCAAGTTCAATAACTTTTAGTTCAATGAAACCCTGTTCATTGACAACTTTAAAAAGAGGAAAAAGTCAACCCGCCACTTTCCATTACGCCGCAACCCTGAACAAGTTCAATGAGTATTTCGTTGAAGTTCGCCTTGGATGTCATGTATGGTGTAGTTGAATTTTCCGTTTGTAATTATGCCGGCTCGGAGCGGAAGTGTCGGCAGTGGTTGGAACACAGGTCACGTGGCGATCGGTTGACGACCAGTTAACGGACCCTCGCCACGTATGGACTGCGACGCGACCATCTCACAGGGGACTCAGTAAAATTTTTGGCCCCGCATATAAAAACATTGCTTCATAAACACCTACTTATCATGATCTCGGTACCGCTTATTATGAATACAGTGCGCCTTTCAAATTATGGGATAGTGCATCAATATTAATTGGCTACCTATGTACCTCAGCGTCAGGCTACGAAAGTAGGATATTGTTTCTATAATATTTGGCGTCTCAGAAACATTTGATGTTATATTTCGTGTTCTATAATTTGCTTTTTGAGCTGTCGCGACATCGCGCACACGTCACATGGTGACGTCACCGAAGCCTGAAACCCGCTATCGAAGATTTCTACATCGCTGGCATATATACCACGCCTCGAGTACATTCACTCAGGGCCTCGGCCGCCCCCCAGGTATGTCATCTCGCCTGGCGGGAGATCTCCCCTTTGCCAAAGAGTTATTATAGGCGCTTTTATTTACGCAAGTTGAAATGACAAAGCATGCATTTTGGATAGGATTGAAATTTTGTCTAAAAGCGTCATAGGTAAAAACGGAATCAATCCAGAATAAAAACCAGCGAGTTGTCTCAAGTTTTATGTTTGCATATTTAATTATGTGGAACAACAGTTTTTATATTTAGGCTTTTCCCAGTTTTCCTTTTGTCGGCTATTTCCGTAATTCTGATTGATTTAAACTATGGACTTCAGGTAAATTTCAGTTGTTATCCTTCATAGAATGTAAAAGATAGTGCTTTAATAAAGTATTGTAAAATGTCTGCTAAGGTAGTGGCTACAGTTAAAATCTACTTAATAACATGTTGATTAATTAGACTGATAGACAACTTAATAAAAAAATGTTATACACGGATCATATAATACCTATTGTATGACTTTAAACATACCTATTTTGCCGATTTATTTTAACTTGGAATACCTATAAATTCCTTTTATCAGATTAAAAAAGTAAATCGATTTTAAAAACTCATTCTCTAAAGATAGAGTAGGTAAAAGTTCGTATGGAATAGAATAAAGATATTATTTATGTCGAACTGTCGGCATGCGTAACCTAAATAATAATTTGAACGTGGATTAATAATATCTTCAATTGTTTTTTCAGGCCGACTATTAACGATATTAACATCAGGTGGAATAGAGTCTGTTCATTTGTATAATTAATACAATCAAGTGTCTTGTTACTATTATTAAGTAGTGTTCTGTTGTGATATCCTGTACACAGTACACAACAGCATGTTGCTGCTATGATTGTAAAGGTTACAACATCGACACGCTAACTGCTTTTAATGAAAGATTCGGTTGACGTTATAATTGTTTTGAACTTTAAACTACGGTAGTTAAGAGATCATTTGCTTAATAATAAAGAGTAATAACTCAAAAAATCAAAATGTTGGGAAATCGAGTTTAAAGTTTTGCATCATAGACTACTTAGTTGTATGAAATGAAATGAGCGATCGATCTTATTTTCTCGCTCAAATTCGTCAAAATTGAACGATTTTCGCATTCTTTATATTCTTTTCGCATTGTTTCGTTTTATCACAAAAACTCAATTTTTGACTTGATTCTCTTTTTTATTAAGCGTTCGTATAGTTATTATCCCTTTTATCCAATTGAAATTAGTAATAAATGCATGGCTGATCATGTTATCACGAATTTATAGAATTTGGTATTCAATAAAATATACGAAGTTCAGCCAACGTTTGAAATAAAATTTATTTCCTACTTTTCCTAGGCTTTCTATAAATACCAATAAAATTGTCCAGCCAGCAATGCTTTAAATAGGAAAAATAGTTTAGCATGAAGTTCTTTAAGATAATTATTTATGGAGGAGCTTAAACGCATGAGGTAAGAGCACAATATATTACGCACTATTTAATACAAAACATATTTTGTAGTTGACAGAGATTTTACGCTTTTTATAACAAAACCATTTGTATAGTAAAAAAGATACCTACATTAAATTAATTACGAGTAATCCCATGGAAAGTACAACGGTAGTAGCAAATATAGATTTCCCCACAAACTATATAGGTATACCAAGTTAACTAATACAGGGTCTAAAAGTTCTATCAGAATTCGAATTTGTTCATGTGGGTACCTATTTTGTCAACACACTTATCTTCCGTTACTGAGTGACTGACTGATAGACAACGCAAAGCCGAAACTACTAAACATAAGAAGCTGAAACTTGGCATTTATACTCTGAGGGGAGAGTAGGGGAGGACTATAAGAAGATTTTTGAAAATTCACCTCCTAAGGGTTAAAAATGGGATAAACTGAATTGTTTTTTTCATTAATGGATTTACTTAAAACTAGTATAGGTATGTTTCCATTTTCCATTAATCATTAAATTGCTCGCGTGTTAACACCCCTCTAAAACCCGTTTAAAGGCGCGATGTAAACGTATTTAGGTAACACAGGTGAAGCGACGAGCAGAAAGTTACTTTATTTAAAATACGCACATCATTTTTGAAAATCAGACTTGGAAGCAGGGTTCGAAACTACGTTCTTCTGTTCGGAAGACCAAAGTTCAACCTACTGTGTTATGATGTAACTAGAGAACCGCCCACGCTTCGCTTCGGTAACAGCCGCGTAGGTCCCGCTCCCGCAGGAATCTCGGCCAAAGATAAGCCTATAATATGACATACTGGAACATCAACATCAGAATCCGTCCTGTCTTCACTCACGGCTA
>DWJQ01000342.1:0-15218 GCA_018248915.1 Hesperia meskei straton | reverse complement strand
AGCTAGTGATGGGGTCATCTCGGTATGACCGTAGTGTTGCGCATTATCTGCTCTTCCAATATTCCGTCTAACAGTACTATGACCTATGCCACGTCTCAAGTCGTCACACTGCTGTTAGGTACAAACTGATGGGACCACGAGTCAACCATCTTAGTAGCATCAAATGGGTCATTAATTTATCTGTGAGAACTTCATCAACAAAATCGAAGGCTATTAAAATACAAATTGTGTTGGATTACTCATAAACCACTCGTCAGATGTCGTTCTTTAAATGGGATCACACGATACGCACCAGCTTTTGAGTATAATTTAATCGAAATCGGATATTTGATTTTAGAACCTCCTTATTGTTATGTAGTTACGTTTTGTTCCGAATACCAATGGTTAGGTAATATGGACTTAAAATATAGTTTTAAAATAGAAAATTGGCAAACAAGTTCAAAGCTACTTATTCAAAACTGAATAGTTTCTGAAATCTCTTTTATTCACTGATTAAGTTATTGAACTGAACTCTGACCTTTGGTTGAATAAAATGAATGGCTTTGCCGCGAGTTAGCCACGTGGGAAGCTAGAAACGACCGAAATAATTTTTCCAACATTTTGCTATTTCAATGCAGATGCATCATGCATTAATAAAGGTTTATAATCAAATATAGCACTTGAAAACATTGCTCGACTTTGTAAAACAGTTTTCGTGACGTATCGTGGGAAAATATTATGACTAGAAATTCCGTCTTTCTTTCCAGTTAAAAATGGGATTACCTACACAGAAGGTACCTTTTACCTTTAGTAAACCTAACTGTAAAAATTAATTTAACTGTATACTTAATTGGTGAAAAAATCTCCTTTTTCAAATCGAATGAATGAATATTTTCTAAATCTATAATAATTATGTTTTCGTAAGGTATCTTTTTAAGCATTACTCGGATATTTTTTTAAATAAATAATAACTACATAGATGTGTAATGGAGATGAGTATTTTAATAATTTATGCAACTTTTATGTTTAATAGGTTATAATGTAATCCTTATAGACAAATAAAGATATTTTGATTTTGATGCAACTCCAATTTGCTTTTAACAATTATAATAAATATTTTGTAAGTAAATATAAATATTCAGGTAGGTATCTAGGTATCCCAGATGGACAGCTTCATCAGATGCGTGCATGAAAGTGAACTAAGAACGTACCATGGCACACGGCCAAGCGTGCTTGTATGTAGTTCGAGTTACTCTGCTCTGGCAAACATAATAGTATCCGTTTTGGCCTTTGTTGTCCTCTCGGCAAATGCCTTACGAACTGGAGTACATTTGGGAATCTCGGATATTACATTTGCTTTTGCGTTTCGATACACTACGTTAGTTTATAACGTTAAGTTTAGATCGAAGAAAAGTTGTTTAAATAAAATAATGACAACGGATGTAATTTTAAATTCAACATTATGATGTACGAAATGTATTATGATTATGATGTATTAGGATATACGAAATATCTGCATATTTTTTCTTTTACAACTTTAGAATAGCTAAAGGGGCTTGCTTTAGGTATTTGAAAATCAGTTGTAAGGTTATAATGATTGTTAGACAAATATTTTCGACCCTTATTTAAACCCTAATAAAGGGTGAAATATAACACAGTCCATTCTTAACAATAGATTAGAAGTAGTCTTTTAATCATAGATTGGCAAATTTCAGCTTCATAAAATCGAGTACTCTTTTATTTATTGAAGCTTACCTGTCCCTATCGCCATATTTTTATACTGTCCTAATAATTATGGACTTGTAACGATTAAGGGCCCGTCCAATAAAAAAGCTTATCTTTGTCTGACTAACAGTTACTCCATTCATCTAAAAATTACAGAAAAACATTTTTCGTAACCCGTTCTTACATACAATTGTGAGTGTACCTACTTACGCTACTTATACCTAGTTACAGCGAAGGATTGTATTCAGAAAGATTCGGACTAAGAGCTTTGGAGCAATATACACCTGACAAAGAATTTGTAAAGGCAGTTGGGTACAATGTTTTTCAAAGAGCTAAGTAGTTCACTGGTAGCAGCAGTATCCCTTGGAAACTTTTTATATTTTTAACAAAAGGTCAGAAGTTCTTTAATCTTCATCAGTATATTATAATATAAAACTCTTCCGTTACTGAATGACTGGCAAACGAAGCACAACCGAAAATACTGAAGGCAAGAAGCTGAAATTTGTCGTGTATATTCCCTGGAGAGTATAGGGGAGCACTATGAAAGGTTAAGAAAGCAAAAGGGTTTGAGTATCTTACTCGTATGAATTGACAGTGACGAAGGGACTGTGTGACTCATCAAAATTACGTGTAGTGTTTATGTAGGTATATACGACCAATAAGTATACATTTTAGTGATTGTGGAAAATGAATAGTAGGTCGTAGTATCTACAAAAATAAACGTTAATACATAAATGAGACGTAAAATTAATGAATTCCAATAAATTCTTTTATAACTGTGATCAGATTTATGTTTTTAAATGTCAAGTAATCGAATAACGTTACGCGTAGGAGTACCCACAAGTCTAGTGAAGTGGGCGTTGAGTAGAGACCTCATCAGAACTGTTCTGAATATCCCTGTAAAGGTCAAAGAGTGGGAGCATGGAAATTTAGTATATTGTTACAAGAACATTATACAGAATAGATTTATACTGGAAATTCGTAGAACTACAAAGGTTCCATAAAAACTCATCTCGAAGGCAGTGTAATGTAACTAGAGGAATTTCTTAAAGAGTAATTTATTTCTCGGGTACTTAATTAAAGTCAGTTTGTACTGGTCGAAGGAATTTGTAAGCACGGGTTTAATTAAAAAAGTGCAGCGAGAATTTCGGTTTGTAACAGTTCCATCGATCCCTAAGTCAACCGAGCCTGCAAGTCATACATAATGTGGAAAGCAATGGTTATCGTAGTGTAAGTCCTGTTCGATTCTGCTATTTCTATCACAACTTAGTACAATCCTGAATGTAAACGTGCATAGTGATGAGAATCTATAATAAATGCATCCTTGACCATCAAACAAATCCAGCTATATCCATAAATATCAACAATGAAAATGATAACTAATCTAACATAAATGATATCTACTAATGATTCCATGGATTTTTTTTCGGTGTAGAATACCTACCTGCAATGGAAAAATTCCATTGCGCTATTACGAGAGTAGGTCATAGAATATTTTAGTGAAGCTATTTAATAAAATATCTTCGGCATTGTGATTTTCGGTAAAAGTACTTCTGTGCTGACATTTTAGAAACTTCATGTTTACCTAACCTATCACTAACCGTCTAAAGTAACTTATATGATTCAAAGAACTTACAAAGTTCAACAAAAGAAAGTTTCTAACTTCCTCAAGAAGGTGATAAAAAATTAATTTGACGCTGACAGAGTCATCACGGTATAATGCGGCTTTCAACGTTGAGAGACGACCTCGATGTGACACGAGAAACAAGTATTTTCCACTTAATATAAAATCGATGATTAGGAAGGTCACGATTATAAGAGCAGAGAGCTTGTTAAACAGCTTGCAATAAGTTCATTTAAGTACTTAATAGCTCGCTTGACCAAGTTATAAGGTTTTATAGGTTAGCGTCTTTGTTGCTAGCTTGGACGTCACTAATAATATGCACATCAGATACCGTGTTATAACACAGGTCTCTAAAGAAACTATTTACATACATATTGGTTCAATTACCCGCAAAGTTCCATTTATTAGTTAACTTGTCTACCGTAGCAAAAACATAATGGTCACAAAGTTGTTGTAGGTAATAATTCAAAGTATTTATATAATTGTGTAGAAATAAGAATTCCTTTAAATGTGGAACAATATTTACGATAACAATGTAACTAAATAAGCTTTACCGGCGCTTCGTACAATTTTGTAATGTTCCATTTCAGCTCTTAAGGATATTTTGACCGATTTTTATACAATTATGACGCACCATGCATTGCAGATAGTCTGAGACATCATAAAGAAGGTCAGAGTAATTATAACTTTAACTGATATTCACAGTGAATGAACAACCACTATAATGGATTAAAGATAAAATAAACAATATATTCATAAAGTTACACAACGCAAGGCTCTAGATAGTACGTACCTACTTGTAAATATTTATTTATAGGCGCTTTTGCGTTCCAGTCTGAAAGCTGTTGTTACGAGCACATTTAAAGGACTATTGGAATTTAATCTTACAATAGAGCTTTGTGCCAATAATGTATATCTAATATAAAAGTTAGTACAGGGGCGGTTTAGATTTCGCTAAGGGTTACTTCAGTCATAAAATTTTAACATATAACAAAGACTGGACATTATTTGCTATCTAGGTATTAATTATTTTTCTTTTTCTAATTTTACTCTTTTGAGTTTCCATTCAGATGTTGGGTACATAAAAAATTCATGCGTTTGAATTCTCAATGAAAGACTTCGACAAATTAATTGTTTGGTATATAGTCGCGTACTGGACCTATGAGAAACTAGAAGTGTGGATCTATTTCTAGGGAGACTTTCGTATCCACAGTTTACAGCAATAATATAATTAAACTTGTATTGAGCTACTATAGAAAAACTATACGTCCTATAGGACGCATAACACAAATTAAAGAAGAAAACACAACGGAAGAATTCTATCAAAACATATTTTTCTTGAATAATAAAGTAAATGTATCCGATATTGAATTTTACTCCATCTATCTGAGAAATGATGTTAACATGTTTTCGTCCATGAACCCTAAGAAACAGGTTTCCAGGAGGAAAAACTAATAAAAAATATAAAGGAACTGACATTTTATGAATGAAGTTTTAACCCCTAGCTGCGCGCTTCACGATACATCCGACGTCAATATATTGTACACTCGATTGCCTTTGAGTAGAACGGCGAAATGGAGAACGATCACTTCGATACTAGTCTATTTATTGATTGAAATGTGTACGCCCTTTTGTCGGTATTTTAACGCCGAGCTAAACGCGCGGTGTACGCAAGTAACGCAAGTTGAACGTAATGCTTAACGCCGAACTATAGATCAGCTGCTAATTTTTTTCCTTGTTGTGAGTATGATGATGGAATATTATGTTTTGTGATGGAGAGCAACTGATTGTTTTCTTCATTTTCTTGGTCATATTGAATGGAAAATAAATTACATTGCAACTAATAGGGACAAAATATTACAAAATTTTTGATTTTATTTATTTATAAGGTCTGTCTTAAATATCATACATATATATACTAATACATAGTACTCCTGAAGCAATCGAATAATGTCTTCTTTTTTAAGTCGGTTAAAACTCTCTTATCCCTTGAATGAGAAACTAACGATCTGACTTTTGTGAGATTCTAAGAAAACGGATTTTACTATGCTATACCTACTTGTCTGTATGTATAAACCGACAATTAACTAAGTCCCTAAATAAGGGGACGAATTTACTTCAAACTGAAGCCCGCACGTGACAAGCACGCATAACAACTTTCTCCCGGGATATTGAATTATGAGTTTGTTTTTCTGGTAGGTACTTGGGAAAAATCTATTCCATTTTTTCGTTTTACTCGCCAATGAACGAAGAATTCATTCTACACAGCTGTCGTATTTAAAGCGTGGCTTCCATTCACTCTTTGTCGATCCTTCTAATTGAGGAGTCTAAAGCAGAGCTCTTCACTCTACTCCATGTCGGATTCTTTCAGGCGACCTGTAAACTTCCGATATTGGGTGGTGGCCAAGAATGGGTCAGTATAAGCCTTCCACCAATCCGCACTGGAGCAGCGTGGTGGAGTATGCTCTAGGCCTCCGCAATAATGCTCAAAGCTGTGCTCAGTTGTAGGCCATTAATGGGTTATAGTCAGCCAAGCAATGAGCCGCCTTTGCCTTTTACTTATGTATGGTATACATATAGAAGCTTAAACATATAAGTAGTTTCGATACCATACCTAAACAATATTTTGGGTTCAGAATGCGACTAAGTGAAAAGCGCTAAATTATTCACCGCGACAGACTTTGATGGATCATTACTGTACAGCAAGAGAAGTTGGATCCCGGAAGATGTCACATTTAAATGGTCCCTTGATTTATTGGACATCTCCAAGCTGTAGAATAATCCGTGTCTTTCTATTCTATTCGTGGAAGGCAGTGAATAATTCAAGGTCTTAGAAAACTACTTATTCAACTGCTTTTTCTACGCTTATACTTGATACGCCCCTTCACTCCTTCAGTATAAGAACCTGTTTTAATACTCAAGTAATATTGTTTATTGTAAGACGTTTGTGTCTACCAACAATGAAATCTTTTAATAGCGTCGTCAATTCTTACAAGAAATTAAAGAGAATCAAACGATGCTCCATTTTCTTAATTACTTTTATTTATTGGTTACTGTAAAATAAATGTATTTTCGTCATGTACTTTCTTATTCATAGGATTATACATCTCGATTATCCTTTATCATTCATGTGAATATCCTAGAAACAACGAACAGTACAGCCGCCTATGTTACCGTCACTCATGACCATGGAGCAAATATAGAGCTCATGACCTTAGAGTAACATCAAAGTGATAATCGATGTGTTTCCGACGAAAAAAGAATCAAGGGTTCCATTTTATTTTTGGCTCTCTAACAGTGGCTGAAAAATGTAAGTGAAAAATTTATGGTCGATTTAAGGAAAGTGATAGGTAGTCCGAATTAAACCGAGTGGTACGTGGTATTTGGTACCTTACATATTTAGTTATACAACTTTATTATAAAGCTGATTAGTTTATTTGTTTGTTGGAACGAGCTAATCTCAGGAACTACTGGCTCGAATTAAAAAATATTTTTGTGATGGAAAGTCCATGCATTTTTAGGCTTTAGGTTTTAGGCTATACATATAACACCACGCTGTTCACGCTACGATTAACAGGAGCGAAGCATATATGAAACATGTTGCAAAAATAGAATAGTATTTAATATTTTGAAACGTAAAGACAAAGTCTACCGACACGAAGCGAGGGCGTCCACTACTATTAAAAATTAAAATTAAATAACGCTACACACTTATAATCCAACACCAGGAATCCCTGTGTCGTGGGTGCCATGGACAACACACAAGCTAAGGATACTCACCCAGACCGAGGACGGAAAAACTCATCATTCAAATTACCGCCTCGCTGGGAATCGAACCTAGGACCCTCGGAACAGCGATCCGGCTTGTTACCTATTGCGCCATTTGGGTCGTCAGGGACGACAGTACCATTACTATGGACGGAGCCTTATCCCAAGTTATACGAGAATTCTGAAGAATGCTAGAACTTTGCTCACAAAATATTTCCGCTGTCAAGCCACAATGCGTGCATTGTTCAGTGGCAGTGAGCGGCGAGTGAGGCCGGAGGGTATATACGAGAGCATTGTTCACATAAGATGCAATTCAACTCGTTCTAATCCCATGTCATATCTGCAACACCATAAAAATATTTGTCGACTCGTTGTTTCAGGTAACCTGTTTCTTTATTCACTATTTTTGGTTTCTAAAACCATGAGGGGTTCTCAGCGATTGGACGATGGAACGCGTCCAATTTTAATTTGTTTAGAATCTTGGTTATGCCTAACATTGTGAGAGAAAATTTGAGCTGAACAATTAAGGGTTGTGAATAAAAAATAGAAACATGTAAGGAACCACCGTCTACGCCTTATAATAATAACAAAGCCACAAACACAAGTCTTTGAATAACACACATGAACAATGTCAAGTATGCTCTAGGCCCTCTCAATGATAAGAGTCTTTAGTGGGTCATTATTTAGTTGAAACCAATAGAGCTAGTTCATGCCCCAGTCCTCATGTATACTGACTTACCAACTAAAATTCAAACAACGTTTGCTAACTGATTAGGTAACCTTAATCTCAATTTGAGTTTTATTTTTTATCGATGATTAGGTAACTTTAATCTCAATTTGAATTTTATTTTTTATCGATCACAGTTGTCATTCAAGGGGCAGTGGAAGGGTGGCGCTACATACACACCTCTGGTATCTCAATTCAATAAAAAATGTCTCTTATAAATGTGCTAATGCTAATATTCAAATATAAACACTTAGGTACAGCTGTGATATTTAAACGTTCAGCTCATTTCACTTCCGATACTCAATTAAACTTATACGGGTACTAAGTGGTGTATCTAATTATTGCAGTCGGAGGCGAGCCAACACTTTAATTAAACCAGACAAGAAGTCACTGTGCCATGTATACAATGCCGTCGCCCGTAGCGGAGAGACGTCCTTCGTTTACAAAAGAAAATTCATGAACCTAAGCGGATAACGTACACTCTTCTCTCCACTACACTTCAATAAATCTTGTTCTAACGTAAAATGAACATGTTTTTTATGCTACTAGAAGTAAGTGAATGAATTGGATCGTTGAAATTGAAGAAACTCTTATACCCTTCCAATGAATCCTTCTGGTAAATGAATCACAGGCCTTGAAAATTAACAATCTTTTAGATAGTATCACAGCTTCAAGCGCTATTTTGCCACCGAAAACAATTAAATACATACATATTGTTTTAACAGCTGCAAAATTAATTTGAGTTGTTGTCCCGCGCTCGGATAATGAATTTGACTTAAACCGTCTCATTCTAAAACACGAACTTACTCAAATACTGGAACTCTTCGAAGGGATATTCATTAACTTGATGGCTTTAGAAGACATTGATTGATTCCTTTGGTATTGTTGATATTTTACACCTTTCTCACATTTTATTTACGCGGTTAGTGAAGAAGCCAATAACCATTAAATACTGAATTAATTTTCGCATTTCTTTTGCAGATTGATACAACAAAATAGCAGATATTGGGGCGATATCCGCAGGCAATAAACGTAAACAACGTGATTTCCCCAATACTATTATATCTTCGAACCCTAACAAGGTTTATTATTTATTATAACGGTTCTTGTTTACAGATAAAGTAATAGTTTTCTCAATCCATCTCATTACATTGCATTAACTACGTACCATGATAGTAGGTACATTATCTGATTTAAAAAAAACTGTCCATAGCCTGGGAAGAAGTAAGCAATTCCAATTTAGGGGGTTGACTCGAACACACGTAGGTATTTACATACAAACATTTTTGGTGGATTTTTTTTATTAGACACTTCCCGTTTCTAATTATGGCGTATGCTAATTATCAGTAAGGTCTGTTACGTCATTAGTATAAAGTGTTATACTTTTATACTAGTAGGTATGAAATTCCGATTTGAAATAATTACGGGATACCAGAATCAAAACGCGGTATTGCAGATTTTATACCTAGAAATACATAAAAAGAATGTTTAAAAATAAAAAAAACAAATAGTACTTGTTATGGTATAAGTGCCTCGCTAAATTTTATAATTATGGAGAAGAAGTCAACAAAATGAATTATATCGACAAAATGAATTATATCGACGACCCGTATGGCGTAATGGTTAACACGCCGGATCGCTGTTCCGAGGGTCCTGGGTTCGATTCCCAGCGAAGCTGAAATTTTAATGATGAATTTGAATTGCCGTTCTCGCTCTGGGTGTGTATTCTTGTCTTGTGTGTTGTCCATGGCACCCACGACAAAGGGAATCCTAGCGTGGGGCTTATGAGTATGAAGCGATATTTATTTATCTATACTATCTAATATTATAAAGCTGAATGGTTTGTTTGTTTGTTTGAACGGGTATATCTCATTACCTACTTACTGTTGCAAATTGAAAAATTATTTTCCTGTTGGGTAGTCCATTTATTGAGGATAGCTACAGGCTATAAAAATTTGGTCTCAACCTATAGCAGAGCTACCATGAAACGTTTAAAAAAATGGAAAAATACAAAAGTTTCCCGAAGCAAAGCGAATGCGTTTAGTAGTTTAATATAAATCCATTTATTAAAAAACTTATTTGATTAATTATTGTGTTCATAGTGTCAACGGTCTTGTAACAAAAGAATTAACCAAGGTCGAATTCTATTGTTTTTTTTAGTTTCTTTTTAGTATTCCTGTGAAATAACTCACGTAGGTAAATAGGTAAAAGTTGGTAAACAGAAATCTCCAATTAGCATTTCTAATTACGGAAATTAATCGCTGCATCATATTGCCGATTGCTAGTGAATTGAAGCCAATATGAGGCCAGTGTGAAGGATCTAATGAAAATATGATTGGTATGTTATAAGTACCTACAAAATATTTCTATTCGACGCAATACAAATACAATATTTATAATGATACCTATAATTCATCATCATCATCATCTCAACCCATCATGGCCCACTATCGAGCACGGGTCTCTTCTAAGAATGAGAAGGTTAAGGCCATAGTCCACCACGCTGGCCACGTGCGGATTGGCGGACTTCACACACCTTTGAGTTTTGCGAACTCTCCGGCATGCAGGTTTCCTCACGATGTTTTCCTTCACCGTTTGTAGCAAGTGACATTTGAATGCTTAAAACAGACATAACTGCGAAAAAACAGGGGTGCGTGCCCTGGGATTCGAACCCGGACCCTCCGCATAGAAGGCCGAATTGTTAACCACAAGGCTATCACCGCTACTGCAGAAATAGTACTACTATACCTACATAAGTACGGTGTCGGGCGGTGGAGAGTTGGTGGTGTGCGCATTTTGAAGTGCGATTAAGAACCGTCACAGCTTTGACCAGGAATATTTGAAAAACTTGCGTATTCGCGCAAATGTGTATCACCGGCATAAAGGATGATATGTGTACAATTTGATATTGAGAAAGATATTTCTTACATGGTTTTAAAAGTATATTCACGAGTAAGTAATAAATACCGTTATTCGGGAGCTACGATTGATTTATTAAGCACTGGTGCCAAATTGTCTGCACGGTAGAAACGGCGCGCTACTGCCAAAAAATTAAAATTAATTGAAGTACACTTGAAGATTCAGAGTTTGACTGTTGGTTGTTGAGTTTTTTTCTAGTTACTCGTGATTACAAGCCAGTTGGTAGCAATTTTGTTTGTATGAATATACTCGGAAAATTTTCGAAGGAGAAAAAATAATGTCACTGATGTCAATTTAAATTTGCTTTAGGTGTAAGCAGAAAGTTGTGAACTATGTACATACTTACTTGTTAATTATAATTTACTTGTTTTAAACCAGAAGTTGGTATAACTTACCAAACAACAAGAATCGTACTTTCACATGAATAGTAACGCATACTTTTTGTTCCAAAAAACATTATCACCCGCAACAGTCCCATTACTGGGCAAATGGGAAATTAAAATGTCACAGCTTCACACATTTTTGACAAAATTACAAAAATCTATTTTGTTCGGTGGTCTGTTCAGAATGTTTTCCTCTATCAGGCAAGTAATTAAAAAATCAAAATATTTTTTTACGTCGACCTTAAAATCTTTAAAACTGATGTTTTACTGTGCCTGTGATAATTAATTTCTAATCTGTGCAAAATTTGAACTTTACATTCGCCTTCGTATACGCAAAACATTAGTATTACTTATCTATTCAGTGCTGAATAATAGAGGAATTGCGAACAAATGTTATTGAAAGCAGATAGCTACGAACGATAGAGCCTCACATCTCCTGAGAATAAAAGCACTTTTAATTTAAATACTCGAATAGCGATAAAATCGATTTACTATACGCGAACAACGTTTAGAGGAATATTATGAGACAAATTGAGTTGAATTTTTAAATCATTCCTTCTTTCTTCCTTCTTTCTCGGCAACAGTTGATGGCCCATCATATTATATCCTTGGGCAATGGGCATTGTTGACGACTTGCCATCAGTACCTACCAGTTTGCCTCAGAGCCTAGAGTTGGAATCGTGCACGCAACTCTAAACTAATCTTTTCTGGCCCAGCGATCCAAAATGCGTGTAACGGAGGAATAATATATCTACCTCTAGTGAAACAATTTCGAAGAACAGTGACGGGACGAAGTGAGTTTTGGTGAGCAGATGGGGCTAGTTGTGGAGTAGAAAGGTGCTATAAGAAGGAAGTACAAAGGAGGAGTAAAAAGGTGCTTTAAAGGAGATGAGAGGAGAGCTGTGATGAGGACGATTTTTTGGTGTTCTACCAAAATCTTTTTGGCCAGTAAGCAAGCAATCTTCGAGAATAGACAGGTAAAGACAATGGTCAAGACAAGAGTAGACAGATAAAGAACAAAGAAGGAGGGTTTTATTTGCCAATTAGGTTATGGAATAAAATGGTTCGAAACACATTGCACCAGTATTTTATTTACCTTTATTTATGTGACTTGGCCTCATTCAAGGAGACACCATCGTGATCCATCCTGGGCACATTCCTGCCAATCCTGGATGATCAGACGCAAACCTATTATGGCTTCATTTTTTCAGGACTTGACACGGACCTCAAATTTCTAAAAAGTTCAGTCCAAAGGTCAAATTCAATTTAATATTAGAACATGGATCCGTTTATTAGGATAAAACTTAAAATCTGTGAGCATTACATAAACTGCAAAAACCTTCCTACTTAATCGCGTCTCCAGTGAAAAGTGTCAGATACATACAAATTTTGGATTGCGTCGCAGTCGCGTAGCTCATAAATAGTGTTGTGTGAGAAGTGCCTTACAATCCAAGTCATCGAGTACTTCATAGGGCCCTAAATTATAGGATCCATTTTATTATCTGACATGTTCTCTAACAGTAATAAATCACCTTCTTATAACATACTGGGTTTATACTGGTATCATATTGATGCTTTCTCTTAATTTTACTCGTAGTTCGGTGAAGGAAAGCATCTTAAAGATGTACGAAGTCGGCCCATCCGTAATGGCCATCAAAGTGAACTGTGGGTACTTTAGTTCAGCAGTAACAGTGGGTTGAGATGGTATGACGTGTCCAATGGGCTCCATGGCTAATATTTTCATAACATTAAACAATAAAGCAAGACATGTATATAATGTTAAGTACTCAAAGTACACCGAGAAAATCAATGTTATCGCTCAAGGGAATTCTCATTATTGGTAAGCACTTATCGCAACAAAATTCAGTTGAGCAGCTTCAGCCAATTATAATTCACAAGTCAATTTGCATGATTCAGTTAGCGAATAAGCCGAGTCACCCCAGAGATGGTAAATTGGATTCATAATCTAGTGATATTGGTACTGGTTGTAGAGTTAGTAACAGATAAATATTTACAACGAAATGGATCTTCCTACGCTTATAGCCTGCTTGTGTAGATCTAACTGGTAATAAGCTTTATTCCTGAAGCGGACTGGGGTCGGTTTACTGGTTTAGTTAAAATGAATAATTAATAGTGTGTAAAACCAAAAACACCCTTTATAAAGCTAACTGAAGTATAAATCCAAAGTAGTTAATGTTGTCACTGGGCCGTTAACCGATGACAAGTTCCCTTATCTGGAGCCAATTCTGAGCGAGCTATTAGGCCATTTTTGTCAAATATTGCATTGTCTTCGGCTTCTGTCTGTACATTAAAATCAATCAGACTTCTCGAAGTTGTTGAAAATTAGGGTGAGACATTCCGTTTTTTTGTTTTCTTTTTTTTTATGGAATAAAGGGAAGCAAATGACCTGACAGCGCCACCTTTCCGCTGCCACCCATGACAACTGTATCCGACTTAGGACAATATTCAATTTAGGGGCTGGTATTGTTAGTCTAATAACCAGATGATGTTAAAATATTAGTTGGTTAGTTTGTTAATACATGTGAGGACAGGGACTCTTAGTGATAATTAGTTGATGTTACTAATAGTCCCGTTAATTAATGTTAGTATGAGCTTCGTACCCATTTGGTCACAGATGACTTATGTACTACCCTTGAGCACTGAGATGGTGGATTCTAATAAAGTGTAACCTCTTACAAACATCCAAGTCACGCTAATAAAAGCGTGTTAATAATAAAAATAAATATCTTCAGACCTGACGAAGCTATATTTTTTATTGCTTCTTCTTTTCCCCAAGCAACAGTCGACCTTCCATCGTAATTCGTTCACGCCATTTTCAATTTTCTCCGAATTGACAGCTCTGTTGAGAAAATCTTTATTTGTACTGCTGTTGTTTGTCGTTGCGTGAGGGAAAGTTTGTTTCAATGACTCTCCAGGATTTCGGATGGTACGTAAGTATCTATACATATGAATAATGATAATATAGTATCCGTCCTGTGATTTTGAAATAACTCTGTTTTCGAGTGATAAATAGTGTCGAAGGATTGAGAAGGGGATAGGGTTAGTTTTAGATAGGGTTAGAATAAGCCTGGTTTCAATAGATGACGTTTTTATTAAGACCAGACAAGTTTTTATTCTAACTCTCACGACACTCTATCTGCGTCACGACACTGTTTGACACTTCACTTTACTGCTCTTTTTTATTATTTTCTCTGAAACTGAACTTCCTATATTGTGTGTCCATTGCTTTATACTCTCCTAATTTCGAACACTAATATTCGAAATTTAAAACATTCTTTAAATATATATTCTGTAATAGTTTAGTTGAGTACAATCTAAACTTCTATTTTTCTATCATGCTCACACATTTTCTTCTTTTTCTTCTATATGTCATCGAAAACTTTCCACCTCAATTGTACGTAAATTGATGTCCCTATTTTTTCAATTTATTCCAAAATTATCTACTTAGGAACTCTATTTGTGTGAGGAGTGTCAAATACATACTCTCAGCGACTCAGGTTTAGAGAGATATAAGAGCGTTTCTTCTTAGAAATTTATTTATGGACAAAATACTACATAACTAATTTTTACAAAGTACCTATTTTTTAACATTTAATTTACACATTTAATAAACTTTATTTCCAACAATAGAAAGTATATTTTTTAATATTCTTTTTAAAAACACCTACTTAGGTATATCAAAAAATTCTAATAATGGGGCATAAGACACGATTACGTTTACCACAGGTTGTTCGGCAGTAGGTAGGCTGGTGATGCTTAATAAAACTTCAGTAATCTTAGGATCAAAGCTTATTTATTTCTCATAAGACATACTTATTACATAATATAATTGAGTACATTGTCACTTAAAATGAGAAACTTAATAGCTACATTATACATTTTATATTTCGGCGCAATGACATAAATTATCTCAGCCTGTCTGTGTGTATGTTTATGAGTGTGTGTGTGTGTGTGTGTGTGTGTGTGTGTGTGTGTGTGTGTGTGTGTGTGTGTGAGTGTGTGTGTGTGTGTGTGTGTGTGTGTGTGTGTGTGTGTGTGTGTGTGTGTGTGTGTGTGTGTGTGTGTGTGTGTG
>DWJQ01000341.1:0-15243 GCA_018248915.1 Hesperia meskei straton | reverse complement strand
ATAAAATACAGCTCTGATTTTGACAGGGCCATTATCTACGCAATACTGATGATTTCATGGCACTACAATTTTTAACGAAAGAAGTTTTACATGTGCTACAATTTGTTTCAGGAAACTAGTTTTACCATGCATGACACTTGTTTCGTAATGTAAATCCGGCTTAAAGGAGAGCAGTGCTTTAAAGAGAGAAGAGATATTATCGCGAATGCGAACTAAAATGGAGGTAGAAAATAATAAATAGAGTTATTTGACGGTAGACAAATAGTTACTTGCCAGTCCTTACAGAAATATTAAGATACCTGATGTGGGTAAGCCGTGAGCTGACACATCCTGTGAGGAGACATGGCCGGCGCTGGTTCAGTTAACGAAATTATTATTATCTATCAATGCATTCATTACCAGATTGTTATTCCCAGTTGCCGATGAGTCGGACGGACAATTTCCGAACAGTATTTAGAATCAGATACTTATTTGACCAATACCAGAATCGATCAGTTTTCGAGGCTTGCAGTAGCTTTAGGTAGGTGGTAGAGCCTAGAGCTGACCCGAGGAAGTACCACCGCCCGCCACGGTACTCAGTACCATTCTTGCCGTGTAATAATTGTTTTAACAACAATTGTGTTCCGGATAAGAAGGTGTGGAGCCGGTTACACTTTTTAGAGGCGACTATCTCAGTCCTCAGGGGTAGCAACGCATCTGTAACCGAATTAGAACAAGACTCATACTAACAATTACTAACTGGACTATTACTAACATTAACTAACAGGACTAATTATCACTAACAGTCCCTGTCCTCACACATATTAACAAACTAACCAACTAATATTCTAACACCATCTACTAACTGGACTAACCATCCTAGTCCTTCGAGTCTAGTTCTGGGTCGGTCACAGTTGTCATGGGCGGCAGCGGAACGGTGGTGCTGCATGCTCGTTTGCTATCTTAATTCCATAAAAAAAATATTGGTTTATATTATGTCCCCTCTAAAAACAATATCACCACTCGCCCCTTAAAAAGATGTTGTAATTAAATTAAATGCAATCACTTTTACCTGACCAGCTTTGGAATATCTTATTGGCCCCAAATATTTGAAGAATGACCTCATTGTAATTCTTCACGAAGGCACTCGTAAATATCCCTGTAGCATAAAATTATTATGGATTTCATCTCTGTGAAGAATTCCCTTTAATACGTGATGTGTGTGTAATGACGACGTTCCGGGAGTAACGGAGAAGTGAGCTACTTCTCAGAGCTAAGTTAGGAACATAAAGTCTGGAAATAGATGTTATAAAAAAGTTAATTCCAATAAATGTTTTTGGTGTATGGTTGAACTCCAAATATCCGCGTACAAAACACACATAGTACCCGTATCACGATAAAAACTAAATATTGTGTTCTATAAGTTTTAGTCACTATAATATGTCTATCACAGAACTTCGAATCCGCATTTATTGACGAATCTAATGTGAATAACTTATTATTCATGAATACGGATTCATTTTAATATCAACTGGAGAACGAAAGCTAGCAACAGGACTCTTCAAATATTCACTGTGCAGTCTGAAGCAGTGTTCGCATAAGTAGAATCATTTCCAATTGAAAACTTGGCACTAAGGCCAGATTATCATTCAGAGCACTTTATAGTCTTGAACATCGATTGCTTTAATCATAGATTCATTTTGCAACCACAAACATCGAATCAAGAATCATGTCTCGTTTTAGAATATTTAACTCGGGCCTTAAATCATTAGATAACTTTAGTTTTTGCTCATTAATTCACTAAATTCCGGGCACGCACTTCTGAGTTTTTGGAGTTATGTGAGTTTTATTAAGCAATTAAATGTCACTCACTATAACGGTGGAGGAAAACATCCTGCATAAGAGAGTCCGCAATACTCAAAGAATTCTGTCAATACGCACATGGCCAGAGTAGTGGATTATGGTCTTAACCTTCAAATTCTACCAGGAGACCCGTGCCGCATGGGTCATGATGTGTTGAGATGATGATGATAATGTTATTCTGATTTTATGACGAGCAAAATTAATTTTTTATTCCATCCGAATCCATCTCTATGGCAATGCGATCAAAATTTTGTGAAGCTTTTTTGCACAAACTTATTTGACGTATTTGTCAACTATCGTAGCCACAGTAATTCAGTTAAAGAAGTAATTTTGACATTGAGACTTTTGCTATAAATAAATAACAAACTTTCGACTCTTAGACGATTAACCTCGTCGGTTCGTTTGACTAGACGTAGTAATCCAGTAGTAACTTATATATCTAAGAAACAGGGAAGAAAATAATGACTCTTATGTACGAGTAGGTATTTAACCGACTTCAAAAAAGAAGGAGGTTCTCAATTCGACCGTATAGTTATATGCTTAAATTTTTGTTTGTTCAGCAATTTTTCGCCGTTTATGGGCCGATTTTGATAATTCTTTTTTCGTTGTAAAGTAGATATGCGCAGTGTGATCCGCTGATAAGGACACCAGGATCTGATGATGGCATCTCAGAGAAATCGAGGGGAACTTTCGAAAATTGTAGGGACGACTAGTGTGTTAGTTCATGTTATCATAGGTACATTAAAGCGCTACCATTTTATGAAGGTCTGGAGTCGATCTGATGAAGCCGAAAGACAGTCGAGGGAACTCCTCAACGATTAACTGCAGTTATCTAGTGTTTGGGCTTGATTAATTTGTAGTGACGAGAACTTTACACGTATATGTTGAATTGAGCGCCATCTGGCGAGTAGTTTTTGAATTATCTCTGCTTATCAAGGTTGAAGTCGGTTATTTTTTTTGTAAAAAGCAATAATTATTAGTGATCATTGGTCTTCATGCAGACTTTTTCCCCATTAAGCCCTGATCGTCGAGATAATTACCGATGATGCGATCGTGTTTAGGCGGACCCACTATATGATTTACTTACATGAAAAAACCGGACATGAACGGGTAAGTTCTCCGGGCTATCTTCGTGGAGACCCCATTTGCGGCTGGTTTACCGTATGGTTGGTGGTAGTTATTTATTAATTTTGTATCACCTAAAAGTAGAATATATAAGGGCAAAACTTAATGCCTAATGGCATTCTCTACCAGTCACCTCTGGGTGGATGGAGAAAAGGCAGTTAGTTATAGGTTCTTAAATGATACAAATGCATAGGCTTCATTATTTGACGATTTAAATCTAAGACGTCATGTAACGTGTTAACCTAATTAGACATGGAATGAAAGTCTGCCACCTGCAAAGGTATCAATTTATATTTTGAGACAGCTGTGTCGATGAATAAAATGTATTACACTTATTATGTGACATTTGAGGCTTGGTATTGTGGACAGCTGCATCGCTTCTCACGAGCCGCCGGACGTAGCTGGAGTCGCTCTCCAGCCCCTACCGCGGTCGCTTCCACCATGACAGTGACAGTGACATCGCATTAGAACATTTACACTTGTACCAGCTTCTTATAGATGAGGGTAATGTAATGTTCAGTGTTTTTACTTTAATTTAAATAAGCATGAGATTTTTTCAATAATATTCACACGCCAGGGAATCCCCTCATTTTGTGTATTAATTATGCTTATGCTTTTATCTTTTTCGTTAACATGTTAAACGGTAATTGGTGATAAATTCTCACAATAAACATTTTATCAATCTGTCGGAAATCCAATTAAGTCACAGACACTGAGGCGTATTAGCTGTAAGTATGTGGTATAAACTCCATAAACTAATATACTTATTCGTTATAGATAGATAGATAACGAAGAAGAGACTTCCCATCCATCTTAAATACAAGACAACCTTCTCTTCCAGTGAAAGAACCGTATTCTGGGCTTTAAGACGATCGAAAGTCCCAAGGGACAGTAAATTTTAAGGAAATTAATTACTACCTACACGTCATTTCCGGTACTGACACGGTCCGGTACGGATGACTTTCCTCGATGACGTAATGTTAAACATTGCATCAGAAATAGTGATACAATTGTCTATTTCCTATAAAATAATTCGCACAGAATTGACTCATCAACTAAGTACCAAATGGAACGTGAGGCAACTTTGTGAAAGAGGAACCGTCTTAATACCTAATAATAAACAAGAATTCATGTCTATTTTATAACTTAATGCAATGTACTTAGGTAGTTATAGTGTACACGAAATAAAAAAAATACAAGTGCAGTAAATAAGAGTAGCAATCTCTCCTTGATTCCCATTTGATTCATCTTCTTGCTTGTCGTCAAAAGGTTGTCACTTTGCCAGAGATCGCCAAAAGGTTCGTTATGAACGTAACATTTGAAAGATTTTCATACTCGTAGCACTCATTTTATGTAATTAGTTAGTCAACCTATTGACATTTCGCTTTGGAACACTTGGGAACCTAGTATTACTACAGAGGTGGTAATGCAATATCTTGCTTGATTTCGGCTGTGTTTGCAAGGTTCCACATAGAATAGCACAATTTCTGTAGCCTGCCAGCGTTGACCGCGCGCACTATGCATTTCCCAAAAGCTCTATGAGCAAATTGTTCCCGCACCTAAAGAAAACAGTGAATCGATTCTATTGTCTATCTTTTGCAATGTGTCCGTTATTATAATTGCATTAAGAGCATGTAATAAATCTCCTTTTAAATGTAACTTAAAAAATTGCGTCTACAGTCTATACAGTATCAATTAGATAAAGATGACTTAGGTATTATACCTAAGTCATCTTTATCTTCGTTGTTACACATTTTCGGGATTCTTAACGATAACAAATTACTCAAACAGACAAATTAAAAATTTTGTGTGTTCTAATTAGGGTGGGTATAAAGATAATCGTATCATGTAACAGACAACACTGTAGACAATAAGTGTTACTATTGAATTAATAATCTTTATTTGTTTAATGATAACAAGGTGCGGCTTATCAAGAGAAGGCGAGTGCCAGCGAATATACCAATTTTATATTGTTGCGTGTTCAGCGTGACGTGTTTTAGGTTGATTTAGCCAATGGAATATTTCATGGGATTTAATGTTTGGCTTAAGTAATAAAATATCCTAGTCCAAAAAATACATGGGTCGTTTAAGGACCATGAGGAAACAAACAAACTCTCTTTAAAAATTCAACACTATCTCAATTTTCTATGCCATTGTCGACTTCTTGAGTACTTATGCATTTTTAACAAATTAAATCGAGGCTGTGATACGTTTTCTAACAATGTTATGAATATAATTTCGAGGAAAACCTAATTTGTGTTACAGACACATTAAATGAATTAAATATCCCGTATTAAATGGATTCGTTCTAGGCATCTTTTTATGTCCATTATTAAACAAAGTCTTGAGACGTTCTTGTGTTAGTAAATTAGGTTAAAGCGAACTATAATAATTGTTTGTGATTCGCAATACTTTATTTTAAAGGACAATGGCATCGTTATTATTTTTGCGTTGTCATGCCTGAAGAAGTTTCGTGAAGTATATGTACATATAAATGTAGCGTTATAGCCGCATCGTCGTAGCACTGACGTAGCCATCGATGGTCGTAGCACTTGAAAAGAGTTCGTAGCGACTGTATGCTAATTGCTATCCATGTTTCTTTAATTATTAGCCGTTAAGAAATATTCCAAAATTGGGAAGTTATTGCCTTCTTTCCGATTTCAGAAAATCCAGTATTCATTCGGCGTATTTTTTTTATATTCACCTTTTCCTTTTTTACTATTTTCTTCGTAAGTCTCTAATCTTATCGTTTATGACTCATACTAGGTAAAGACAAAACCAAGCTGACATTTACTTAATATTGTTGTAATTAGTCATTATTTTACACCCTAATCGATACTTCAAAGGTTCTATGTATTTCAACAATATTAAAATATAAATATTGTAGTAATAGAATTAGTTACTTATTTAAAATAATATATTTAGTTATGTCTATACAAAGGGCACAATACTCTAAACGTTACCTTACAATTACCTACATAGTTACTTACTTATGGATAACTATCAAAAAATCGACATCGACAAGTAATAAAATGAAAGCCAGTCAACGTAGTCGACATACATTATTAAGGATAATTCAAAAACTACTTTTAAGATCTTGCTCAAATATTTGCTGATCTCTCTTCACGAATTTTAAAAAGTTTTGCTAGGTATATTATTTTCCTGTTTAAGCAATACGCAGCAAATTGACCTAGAATTTATTGATTAAAATAAATTTGAGTACTTGCTCCTTGCTTGCTTGTCCTTGAGATCAAGCATTCTCGAACATATTGTCCCACGATATTAACATATAAATACTGTTGACCGAACCATGCTTCAAGTGGTAGTTTTCAACTGCAGTTATAAACTACGGTAAGATATTTAGGTTGTTTGGTATGATATTGGACAGGTTATAATATATCTAGGTTCCTAAATATTGGATGGCAATAAAAAACAAACGGAATTAACATATGGCGAGACAGTTCTTCTCGGATTAACGTTCATAGTATAGGACGGGTTCGGTTCCTTGTTTCAACGAAGTGGAAATTGGAATGGTTTTCGAAATTGGAATGGAACTTTTGTTCTCTGTTTGGATATGTTCTTGTCGCTGTGTGTTGTGCATAACATCTATAGTAGGCACCCAGGAGTACTAGCGGGGGTCCTATAAGGGCGTAGCGTTTTTATTTTTGCAGACTTAATAATTTGGTCTACGTTTATACAGGGTCTCCTAAATCTAGCAAATTCTATGGGAACGAGATTATATTAAAGTGACCCAAATACTTTTGTGCTTCGAGAAGCACCTTCAAATTTAGCTTTTCTAGGTACATATTTTTGTAGATTATGAGTCCTCTGCAATTCAATTGGGCGTCGTTTAATGACATTCTATATTTTTGTAACATAGTCGGATTTCTCATTTAAAATTAATATTACGCCTTTGTTGCAGTCAAATAAGGTCTCGGCTGTGGGGGAGACAAGGCAAATATTGGTGGGAGTGGTGGACGAGAAATGCAAGAAGAAACACAACAAGATTAAGACCTCGAAGTATACCCTTCTCATGTTTTTACCCAAGAACTTGATGGAACAGTTCCGGAGGGTGGTCAACTTTTACTTCCTAATAGTGACTGTTATCGCCGTCGTCATAGGTATGTATAGCAGAGATTGTTGACTTTTTGATCTAGAATACAAAACCATTATTTAAGATTGTTAGTCATGTGGTCGTGTAATTGATAATGATGATCATTGATTGCGCAGGGATTGCTAGTATGATATGAATATTAAGGAGTTCCTTCGTATTAAACATCAGACCATGGTAATCTTTATGGTCAACTTTACAATAGAGTATGTGACCACTTAGCTTCCGATGACATGAATTCATATAGGGCGACAAATGTGATTCCGCGCCGTGCTGGAAGCTAAAGGGATTGTGTGTGCGGTAATCGTAATCGAGTTCTACCCTTAGGAGTTTAGGAGCACTTGCGAACATAATAGAATGTACGTTAATTTCATTAATCAGGTCAGGCTAATCGTTAAGCAAAATGTAAATATGTGACAAGTTGTGAATTGTGAGCAGACAGTCCGGTGTCCCCGTTCACGAGCATCGCGCCGCTGAGCTTCATGGTGCTGGTGACGGCGGTGAAGCAGGGCTACGAGGACTGGCTGCGACACAAGGCCGACAACAACGTCAACAATAAGATCGGTGAGATTCTCCACTACATTTCTATACGTATACACTTAAAGTTACAGATGACGATGAGTTGTAATCGCTTCTGGGAAATTTGACGATACCTCTTCGTTCCATGATTTGCCTACGAAAAGATTCTAATTAAATTTCTAGTTGCCTCCGACAACGACCATTTCCGTCACACAAAAACCTTACACTTTTCGTTTTCAGCTTCTATTCATATGTACCTATACCGCGCGATAAGGAACTTCGATCCTAAAGCTACCAGTTGCTGTGAGGGTGACAATTGACATTATAGCGATGGTTTTCCCACAGCACTGAGACACATTTACCTTATTCGATATGCATTGTATTTTAGAAAATGTTTTCGCTTTGATAACCTAGTATCAGAATCACCCATTGTTTATATTGATACGATATTGTTATATTGATGTGTAACTGGCCGATAACACTAAACACTTTCAAAGTCACGTACCTACATCATAAATTATTAAGCCACTTGTTAACGTAAATATGTGGGACGTGGGATATTAGGTAGTTTCTATATTATGTATCTATAATAATATTCGTTATGATAATAAGCGAATAACTTTTCATGCAAACGATTAGACGGTGTAGATTAATTATTGTCAAAATAATCTTATCTTTAATACAAAAAAAGTGGTGAGTTGGCAGAGTAAAGAATTGATTATTAATTTATCCTCTTGATTACACAATTACCTATGTTATAACATATTTAGATATATCCCAGTCTAGATTTCAATACAACTAAGAAAAGAACTTACCCGTTGCTTTTAAAAGATCAACAGATTTTCCTGAACCATAATATGAAAAAACACACCATTTATGATTTTGCTCAGTATAACCTATTTAAATCATCGTTGGCCAATGCAATCATTTTGTATTAAGTGTCGTAATGAGCATGAAAATATACTCCGATATCCAACAGTGGAAACTGTACATCGAGGAGTGATCCGAGAAGTCCGCAACTCGTCTATAGCCCCGGGTACGTTGGTCAGGGTGAAGCGCGGCCGGGAGGTGCCTGCCGACCTGGTGCTGCTGAGCGCCGCGGGAGAGAAGGGCAAGTGCTACGTCACCACCGCCAACCTCGACGGCGAGACCAATCTCAAGACTCTCCGGGTCCCAGCTCCTCTTGTAGGCTACACTCCTGGTAAGTACATTACTTTTCAAGTGAGGAAGTTGATAGATACCACAAGCATTTTTTTAATTGTTCATAAAATTATTAGCAAAAAAGATATTCTAGATAATTCTTATGTTCCCCAGATATTCTCCCTCAGGGTATGAGGATCGAGATTCCACCCCCTGTGACGGATTTGTATACTTTCTATGGCCGTTTAGATATTCCGGGCCTTGACACCTTAGCTATTTCTCCAGATAATCTCATGCTAAGAGGCTCAAGGGTTAAAAATACCGAATGGGCAATTGGATGTGCTGTATATACTGGTAAAATTACAAGGCTTTAAAGGAAGTTCATGAGTTTAATAAATAAGAGTTTGCTAAAAACTATTGACGCAGTTCGTTTGTTGCAGGCGAGGAAACAAAATTAGCTCTTAATTCAAAGTATGCTGGAAATAAATTCTCTTCTTGCGAATCGTCGGTAAATACCTTTTTGGTGGTTTTTATATCCATTCTCGTATTACAAATGTTTGCCTCCCTAACCGCGAAGATATTAATTGAAAGAAACAATCCAGAGCGTGATCTCATTTTCGGCGTTCGAGAAGACCATAACCCGCTGCACATTACAGCTCTTCTTCAAGATCTGTTTTCTTTTCTGTTGCTGTACTATTACATAATACCAATGTCCCTGTATGTGACGATAGAGCTGTATAAGTTTATAGGTGAGTCAGAATTTTTCTATTACAATAGATCAAAATTATCTCTGCTATCGGATACTTAATCAGTGTGTACAGATATTGCTACGAATGGAGTATTAGATATACTTGTAGGAAAATCCACAAATATTAATAAGAAAATATGCTTTTTAAAACAGGTGCATTGTTTATCGGTTGGGATGAGGATCTCCGATGTGAGGAGACTGGGCGGCCAGCCGTAGCCAACACGTCAGACTTGAACGAAGAGTTAGGCCAGGTGGAAGTACTGTTTTCTGATAAGACGGGCACGCTTACAAAAAACCTTATGGTTTTCAAAGCCTGCTCAATCAAAGGTCACATTTATGAAGAGAAAGATTATAAATTGTACAATATGGAGAGATTTGAAGAGCCCGTGGATATAACGCAGGTCAGTTTTGAAATTCTTGTAAAGAAGTAAGAATATCCATATATGTATCTATTTAGATCTAAAAGATGTGATTAGCAATTATTTTTGTTCCGCCTTTTTTATGCAGGGACGTCCAAAATTATTTTGATATGCATATGGTGAACAAGCTCCATTAGGTATAAGACTGTAAATTGCTGAAACTACTGAGGCAGATGGCCTGCTTTAATATTTAATTCATTAACAGGAAAACCCATTTGCTCACAACTCACAATAGGACGGAGCCGAATGGACATATTTTATTATCGCAAATCGAGTGTCTGTTATCACTGTAAATTTAAAAATAGAAGTGATACATGAAAAACATACGCATATTTAATAGCTTTTTGTCACAATCATATTTTTTAATCTTAGTTTGATATAGTGTCAGATTTACCCGTGTTTCCCTATCGAAGATTTCGTACAAGTCACTTTACGCTCGCCATTTTGTTTTAAAAATGATTCGATTAATTCCCGTGATTAATTCTAATATTTCTTCTGGTGTACATGGCGGACGTAATCAGTACCTACCTGTAATGTACTAATAAAGGCGCAAGACATGTCCACAATAATTTAAATACATTATTATGGTAACTATTTTCTATTTTAGACAGACATCAGATTTTTTTTCACGATACTCGCATTGTGCCACTCAGTGCAAATTTCAAGTGCGGATATGAAGAAACTGAGCACCAAGCTTTCAGGAATAGGAAATATACAATTAATGAATTTCTTTCGAAGGAAACGCCTCCAAAAAGCAAACAGTACCAATAATACAAGTAGCGAAGTTATAGACAATGCCACTTGGAATTCGATTATCAATAATGAGAACGGAAGTAAAATGGATTATCAAGGAAATAGTCCAGATGAAAAAGCACTGGTTGAAGCAGCTGATAGGATTGGAGTAACATTTCTAGGTGAAGAGGGAAATAACCTCCTGTTGAAAGTAGGTGATAACACAGAAATATACGAAAGATTACAACTTATAGAATTTACTTCAGAACGAAAACGAATGTCGGTCATCATCAGAGATAAGAATGGGAAGGTAAGTGGTATGGTTTGTTTACAAGGCTAACTGGAAATCATTAAAGAACCTTGAACGATAGTATAATAGAAATAAGGTGAAATATCACGACATATTTTAGTTACTACGAGTAACAACATCAAGAATAAATAAATTTAAACTTTTGTTATCGATGTTTTTACAGATTTGGCTCTACTGCAAAGGTGCCGAGAGCTCTATATTTCCGATTTGCAAGAACGCCGTTCTAATTGATGATACAAATAGAGATATCATGACGTTCGCAAATAAAGGTCTTCGAACATTAGCTATTGCTTATAGAGAAATATCAGAGGAAGAATATGAAAGGATATCAGAAAGTAAGTGGTCATCCATACACAATGAGCACTAAGAAAACAAAATGGATAATATATTAAATTCCAATTAATTGTAAGAATTATCTTTGTATACTGTTTCCTGCATAAATATGATGGCTACCATCCTACCTGCGTAAATTAATTTTGGCCTGATGTAACAATAAGGCACCTACCAATTACTTTCGACAATGAAACAAATAGATTTTAAAGAATCTCAGTGTTATTTACCTGCAATACCCCCTTAAAATTTAACGAAACACGTACACAGCCATCAAGACCGTGGACCGCACGAACATAGAAGCGTTCAAGCAGGTGACGCAGCAGTTCCGGGTGCTGGAGAGAGACCTCACGCTGCTGGGCGCCACCGCCGTGGAGGACTGCCTGCAGGACGGCGTGGCCGACACGCTGGCCGCGCTGCGCCGCGCGGGGATCAAGACATGGGTGCTCACCGGCGACAAGGTTGGTAGCCCATTTCTGATTGTTTGAAAAGGGTGGAAGAAAGAGAAATTGGTTAAAAACTATAAAACATCAAGAACGTTACTAGTGTAGCGGGGTCTTCAAAAATTAATAACACTCATGCGTCATCATAAGAAATCGTGGCTCATTATTGAGCCCGCGTCTTTTCTCGCAATCAAAGGATTAAGGCTTAAGGTCCATCATGCCACACACCTTTGATTTTTACGAACTCTCCGGCATTCAGGTTTCCCCACGATGTTTTCCTTCACCGTTATAGCGTTAAGTGACATTTAAATGCTTAAAACTTAACTTACATTACTTTGAAAAGTCAGAGGTGCGTGCCCTAGGATTCGAACCCGGACCCCTCCGAATGGGAAACACCTATACCACTTTTTACAACACTCATTATTCGATGTCAATTACATTATGCAATTATGAAATTACATAATAGTTTCTATTAGTTTGAAATATGTATGAGTAGTTCATATCGGTTGTTTCGTGTGATACAATCAAAGAAAATACATGGCCCTTAATTACCTAGACGGGACTTATATTTCGTGCGATGTCGATAAAATTAATTGCAGTTTTTACAGATAACGAAATTATATATTTAATCGTTTAACGCGTGTAAAACTATCTAGGTATGTTGCGATTTGCGATACATATATTTGTAACTTTTGTTGTTAAATTAATGTATATCGTCAATTACCTTTTTATGTTTCTAATATATTAATAGATAATTAATCAGCCGATTTATATTTACGATTTTGATCTTAGCGGTGAAATTTACTAGCTACAAAACAAATCTCCTATAAACAAAATAAACACCCACCCGTACAGGTAGAAACAGCAATCAACGTAGCGCAGTCCTGCTCGCACATATCGGAGAACGACCGACGCCTGTTCCTCATCTCGGTGCAAGACCAGGCGGCGCTGCAAGCCCACCTGGAGGTCTGTCTGCGCACCACCCGGGAGCCCAGCTACCGCGACCTCACGCTCATCGTGGACGGCACCAGCATGACCCACATCCTGGATACCCCGGCTGAAGCCACCTTCGTCGATATTACCATGAAATGTAATGCCGTATTGTGCTGCAGACTCTCGCCGATACAGAAGGCTAAGGTAGGCTTTCGCTTAGCCCACATACTACAATTAATTATGTTGTTTAAATGGCTACAAGCAAAGTACGGATCTCTTCTTATAATTGAGGATGCCTAAAGGATTATAATTCAGGCTGTTCCATTGTTAATGTTAGTGGAGAGGATTGGTGGAGATAAAATATATAGGTTGTCCTTAATACGAGTAGGCACAGGATCAATCCAAAGGCAATAACTATGTTGGTTTGGTGACAGAGCATATTATACCTATGTTCTGACTACAAGCTAAAACATATGTACTTAAGCCGCGAATTGGTCGAGCCCACGGTCGTTAAAAAAATAATGTTTTTCAAACATTTCAGATAGTAAAACTGATAAAGAACAGCCCGGAAAGGCCAATAACAGCGGCGATAGGCGACGGCGCGAACGATATCTCCATGATACAAGAAGCCCACGTCGGCTTTGGATTGTTTGGAAAGGAAGGACATCAGGCTGCTAGGTAAGGATTTTTCTTGGCACGAGCAAAGTAGACACTTTGACTGTGATAGGTTTACACTGTGAGGTGCTGTGGATGCTTCCTCGACCGACATCTGATGAGTCATGGCATAATGGAAGAGATCATTCCGATTCATTGAAAATATAGGTAAATCATGAATTGAAAAAATATTTTGCATGTAGCATCATATGCACCAACATATTATATGGTGGTACAAATCTAAAGTAGGTAATAAGGCATGGTTAAAGGTAACAATTTGCTTAGCATTTTTTCCATTGTTCCAGATCAGCGGATTTCGCTTTCACAAAATTTTCGATGATAAAAAAAATATTACTGGTCTCGGGGCACTGGTACTATCAGAGGCTGGCTACTTTAATTCACTACTTTTTTTACAAAAATCTAGTCCTTGGGAATCTTATGGTGAGTTTTAGAACCTACATACAAAAGTTCGTGCCATCATCATCATTGAACCCAGTTTTTAGCAGAGGCGGTTGACTGGTCGAGAACGCCGTTATCAAAGGCCTCATTGGCGAAGTTTCTTTTTTTTTAGGTTCTCACTCTGGGTGTATTTTTTGGTCAGTGGCAAAGTATTACGGCTTGCGCAAAACCATTTTATCTCGCACGCCCTCTTTTAATCTTCAGCCCCTAGACAAGAGCTTTGCCACACTGTAAATCTGTTTCGGTTATGTCTCACAGACTCATAGTTGTCTGGTCTAGGCGTTGACCATACATTGATTCTGAATGAAATTCAAGAACACAAGGCGATCTATTTCACAAGAGAATAAGTTTCACAAAAGATCATAAAATACGGTTTATTGCAATTTTACTAAGTATTAAAATAATCTTATGTCTTTCACCAAAAATTGACTCTCGCTTTCCTCTGTTACAGCTACTGTTTCAAATCCACAGCGCGTTCTCGACGCAGTCGATCTTCGACTCGATGTACCTGACGTTCTACAACCTGATCTTCACGTCGGTGCCGTGCCTCATCCTGTCGGTCACTGAGCAGCGTTGGCCTGCAGACCTGCTGCTCAAGTGAGTCTTGGCTTCTATCCATTAACATAACAGCCCATGCTTCATTATTTCAAAGATAAAACCGCTTGGACGTGAAATTCGTAGTTTAGCCATAAGTAGGTACCAATATAGTAAGTTCACTCTGTAAATGTTTATAGGCTATTTAGGTAGGTACTTATAAAACCCCATACCTGATTATTATCATAGCATAAAAGTGAAGTGAAAAATAAAATTAGGAGCAAAAAAGTATTGCACAGTATACACCTGCACGTTATCTACAGTCTGTCAGTAATGAATACCAATGTTCGTTATCACGTTAATAAATATCTAGTACATAAATCATTTAGATAATACACTACGAACCCAAACTTAACATCTGAGTAATTATTTTATTTACTAGTTGAAGAGTACTTCAACTATAGGCATTTAAATCGACGTCCAGGTAGGGGCAGTTACTACAAGCAACCCTTACGTACCAAAAATCTTCGCGTATTTTTGTGGTCAACCACATTTCAGCGACAACTGCATTGACTTATAGCAGATACGTTTATAGATTTGTATGTGATAATGACGGTACGGTACCTATATAGCAGCTTTGTAGAATAAAGATTTGGAGAATTTTTCAGCAATCAAAGTTTATTGACTTGTTTTTAGATTGTTGGTACCTATCTACTGCGATATCTACCGCCATTTTATCGCCTTTGTATTGATAATAAAACATGGACGTAAGGGCGCTTTTAGTGTCACGCGGATTTGCTCACGCACGCGGGATTGGCCCGCATGTGTAGCACCCGCAAAGAACAATTTCATATCTGAATTTATTACAAAGCGTGATAAACGCACGCGGGACGCGGGGCGCTGTGCGGAGCGTCATCCCGGAGCGGGGCATCCGCATGCGTGAG
>DWJQ01000340.1:0-15246 GCA_018248915.1 Hesperia meskei straton | reverse complement strand
GTGCTTCCGTGCGTGTGCGTTTGCTCGTATTTTATTTTATGAATATGTACAGTGTACTGGTTCCCAATTTTAGAAAATGTGCCATTGTTTATTTTAACATTGAGCTATTATTTTTTGCAATGTCGAAATATTTAATCTATCAAGTTTTCTCCCAAGTTTCATGTTTTAAGCGATGAATCGTTCTTCCGTTTTTAGCGGTGTCCCCTTAAGCCCTTAACTCAAAAATGACAGGCTAAGAAACCAAGTTTCTTCTTCAATTTCAAAACAACGCCTACATGAATCACGTTTTCCGACACGAACGACGTTCATACATTTCTTACACTATACAATTTGTACGTACGTGATAACCGAATAGTTTTTATTGGTCGTTATTGCCAGAGCGACACTCTTCATACACCATGGCGACTTATTGCACGGCCGGACACCGACTGATTGAAGATATTAGCAGGAAAAGAACTGTTCTTGCATAGACTGAAGATTGCTAAGACAATGCCTCCAAAAATTCTTTTTAGTTTTCTTTTGTAGATACCATAAAGTTATTTAAAAACTTACCTATTGCCGGGCAATTACTTCTCGTGTTGTAAATGACACACAACGTCGAATATAACGAACATTGATAAAAATATGCCTGGAAGACTATTTACATCATAATTTCTAATTGTTCTTTTCAAAACGGTTTTGTACGCGGGCGCCTATACCTACATATGTACATTAACGGCATTCCTGACTTGGGGCTCAAGTCTGCTTAGTTATAAATAGGTAGGTACTAGAATGCGCCGTGTCGGAAAATTTTGACCCATTAGAATTAATTTAATTAATTTAAACTGTTACGTCATTTCAAAGCATTGAGCCGCTGTCATTTCTAGTTAACGTTAGTTCTGTGGCGATGAATTCATGAATACATCGCGAACTGCGAGGCGTTATCGAGGCGACATAACGTTTTTGCGAGATCGCCCGGAGCTTGGCATTTAGTTTATAATAAATAATATTAAACTGTTAGTGTTGTCGGTGCAATAAATCAGTCTTGTAAAGACGACATGTTTTTAGATCATGATTTTTGTATCCCCCTATAGGTAACATATAAATAATAGGTAAGTATGTTTTTACTGAATTGATAGAGAAAGTTTAAACTTGGAAGTCCTTAGAGAAGGTATCTGTGTTTGATCTCCGGCTAAGATAAATTAAAAGTACGCAAAATGATATGGACATAAGGTCAAATCTAGGAGGACATAAAACCCATCTATCCATTCAAAGTAATGTAAGGCGACAATGAATATTTGTGTGAAAATAATGTAATTACTTTTTTGGAATTGAATCATTCATTATTTAATAAGCAAGTAGTAAAGAAATGTTGAATTATCTGCATTTTACTGACACCGTCCGCTGTAGCAGTATCCCGTGAAGTCGGCCACTTGTCGCGAATTTAATCGTATCGCGATCGCCCGCTCGCTCACAGTGTAATTTGTATGATTAAAGAAAATCGCTGGGATTGCGATCGAGTGGAAGTTTAATCGAAAATCGATTAATCATCGATTTGCCAACCGATCATCTTGACAGCGGAAAAATTTTAATACGACGGTACGTGGCGATAGTGAAATTGATTGAAAATATAAGTACATGGTTAAAAAATAACTAATTAGGGTCTTCGTGTATTGGTCTTGTAATGGAAATGACTTAAGAGATTTGAAGATTAGATAGGTATCGCCAATTTTTTTCCACAACTTTCTTTATGTCAGGGGTAAATACCTACTTCTCTACTACGGTAGTCTAAAAATATACGAGTACTTTTAGGCAAGTTTAAAAATAAAGTAATTTAAAATTATTTTGCACAATTATAATGACGCTTACCTAAGATATTTTTACTACTAAATTAATTACGGCTTTATTTCGACCGCAAAGTGGAGAAGCTTTTATGTCACAATTACTAACTCAACTAGTTACCTAAATGTTAGCGCGTTTCAATAAATAATAAGGGTACGTAGATAAAAGGTAGGTAGGTACATTGAAACCCCTTGGTTATTTTGCAAACCGAGTGACTCTGCTCTGGCTGCTGGTAGCAGAGGATAAACATCGAATCGAGGATAACAGAAGAAAAAAGCGAGTGGAGTGGAGCGATTGTGGTGGGCGGGAGAGTTTACTGCGCTTGTCTCACTACACGCTGTCAAGAGTAGGTAAGTATCATAGGTAGCAAAGCATGCAGCACCACCCTCCCGCCGCCGCCCATGATAACTTTGACTGATAGATACCTACTGTGAAAGAGTAAAATTCTGACTAGGACAGTTAGTCCAATTACCAGATAGAATTGGAATATTAGTTAGTTTTAAATCAAATATTTAAAAAACCTAAAACAAATTGCACAATTATGTATATAACAGGTTCTCAATTGATAAGTTTATAAGTACCACTTCCAATTTAAGAACTATGTACTATTTATTAAGCAGTTTCTCACATAGTAGATGTGTACCTAAGTACATATGTTTACCTATCTACTATATCTTTTGCCACTCGTTCGTAGACTACCCCTTGGTGAAACATGCGCTTGAGATTTGAAAATTAGCATTTTTGTCGAATAACTCTGCCGCGGTGTCTCTCTGAACGCGATACCGACGCTGGCCGGGCTTTCAGGTTTTAGCCGTTTTTTAAGCGGATTGCACTTTAAAATATTTCTCTATCCTGCCAAAGACTTTCGTATTCGAAAGTGTCTGACGCTCCTATGTTTATAGTTTATCTGTGGAAATGCTACACCAACAACAGGCGCACAGTTTCCCGCCAAATGCATAGTGTCAACGTAAAAATAACCAGATTGTCTATGGTCTATAGGTAAATTGAACGAATTATTTTTTCAACGGCATGTAGGTAGCTTGTTTTACTTAGTTTCGATTTATTACCATTTTATTGCAAATAAATAATTTTCACCATTTTAATATGTACTTATTCAATATTATCTCAAGAAACAGGAAATCCCAGATGATTCTATGTATTTATTTGTAAGGTAAGACTTACTTACTTTAATACTATTGCAAGTATTTTACCATTAGTTAATTTTTTATGTTTTATATTTTGTAAAGTCAATTAATAATAATAGCAGGGTTAGGATATTGCAAAAGTTAAAAGGTAGGTAGAGTTCCCACAGTAAAGTCTATGATGTATTAACGGTTCGACGCTGAGTAACTAAAATGATTTTAACGAAGTTGATACCTATCGTAAAACATCAATAATATCGTGGTAAGTAAAATGAGCAAAACGTACCCGACATGGTGTAGGTAGGCCATATTATCACTTCCATATATTTTATTCACGGCTATCGCCCTATGCTAAATGCAGTTACGGTGCATAATTAAGAAGTTATTAGGCAAGTAATGTTTACCGATGATAAAAGATCACCGGATCGATACATCATGGATACGGTGGAAGAATTTTTGTGTATTGTGTAAAAATATTTTTAAATTTTAACTTGTTCTGTATAATGTTTTCGTCGATTAAAACTACCTTTAAAACACAGAACTTACAAAAATGTAAATATTAAGTACATCAAACTGACTTACAGGCTGTTGGTGATAACGACAAACAGTTATTAATAATGATTGAACACTATGCATTTTTAATTTATTGATTACCATCAGTCAAATGTCGGCTTATGTAAATTGAGTTGTCGTAGAAGTATCGTAAATTTTAAAACAACGATTTCAATTTATTTATGCAAAGACAATAAAAAGATTCAGTATAAAATACGTAAACGATTTAAGCTATTTAAGAATAACTAATTTTGATTTGTGATTAAATTACTTTATTATTTATGATAGAGTCCTTAAAATTGATGATAAATGTTTAACTTGCTTCTGATGTAAGTCGCAGTCTTACTTAAACGAAAAAGAAGTACCTAGGTATAATAAACTTACCTATAATTCCTTTAAGTTAATGTTTACATATAATTGCTACCATTCACTACAATATAAAATAACAATGTCTTGATTTGTCAATTACATTTACAAATAGGCACTATAACTGTAAGAGGGAAGTATCCACCAATACCTACATAGGTACCTATTGAAACCAATCAAAAAACTAGCAAAAAGTGTCGAAGCTAAACCCGCTGCCCCTTTATCGCACGGCACAGCGCTCATTGGAGCCGAATTTATGTCTTTCAGTAATCCTGGCCCATTTGTATAGATAATTTTTATTATTGCCATCTCTCCGGCCGCCAGATACTCGCTGGTAGGTCGCCGAAAGAGTTCGTAATGACGATTTGAATAAGGAAGACGTATCCCTTTTTGCTGTCGATAACTTTGGGATTTTGGAAGAATTCGATTCGCTAGGGGTGTGAATTGTGATTGCCAGATTTAAATTATTACGACTTTTCTCTTCGTTTTAGGTACCTATCTGTTGCAATAGTTTAATTAGAATTTGTAAAACTTAAGTCATTCATTTAAAAATTCTTGAAATAAATGTCAAAAAATTATTAATTACATACGGAAGGTAGCATCTTCCTTTATTAAAATAACAACCAATAAAATGAATAAAACATGCACAGATTCCTAAATAATGATCCGATTCGTAGCCCTACCATAGACAACAAACTATGCGTGTAAACTATTTTTAACATGGCCACACCGAGTTTATCTGCCCCCGCTCTTATGTCCGCGTTATCGCGCCCGATGCATTAGTCGTCGATAATACGACGATAAAACAGATCGGACGGCGCCACGCTCCATCCCGATTATATTCTCGATATAAAAGAAAAAGAATCGATTTCTCTGATAATGATGTCATGCACGCTGTCCCGGCTAAGTGTCTTAATTGTGGATTCCTATGTAATGTACCTCAAGTCCGAGATACGGGTTCCAGTTTAAAAAGTTACTCATTAATCTGTTTTTCAAAATTAATGGACGATTTGGACAGAATGTTGGTACTGATAACGTTTAAGTAGAAAGTTGTTTTGTAATTATGGAAATCTTGTGGGCATAATGTACGCAAGTTTAAAAACCAACCGTGTTCGGTCCGTTGCTGACATCTTGTAAAACGTAATTCACTACTTTAAAGAATATTTTCCAGTATAAATTGTTAAACTTGTACTTGTCTAAACTCTAACATATCAAAAAGTGAAAGAAATATGAATGTTGTGTAGTTTTACACACAACAATAAATTCTTCAGTTCGTGCGATTTCGTCACAAATTAAGATAAAATAATTAACTTATCAGATTTCATCAATTAAACTACATCGTAATAAATCTCATATATTTTTTTAATACTTATTAAAACTTTGTGAATTGTTTTTTTCAATTGCAGCAGTCACAGTTTTTTGGCCAGCATGGCTCGTCTGCTTCTCTGTGGGCTATATTTACATATATACACTCTTTTATAACAATAAGTTACAGATTAGGGCAAGTATCCATATAAAAGACAATCAAGTAAATTGATAGAAATAATATCGGTTACAATAGAACCTACATACGAGTATCACGTTAGTACGTCACTAACAAAATGACGGTCTAATTTCCCGCCAAAATTAAGTGCCCGCATCGTGCATCGTATTTCATGGAGCTCCTTTAGTGGGTTTATTATTTATCGCGTTCGCCTCAAAACGCCTTTACACCGCATTCATTATGTTGATGTGAGTTGAAAGACTGAAAATTTTGTCTATTCGACAATATAGTGCGATAACCGCTAATGATCATAACGTCCGCCATTTTGAATCTTTCGCCATTTTCGAACGCTTTGTTTGTGTATGTGTAATAATATGGAAAGGTTTAGGGGTAGTTTGAGATTGGATAAATGCGTGCTTTGTCAGTTCGGTCATGTTGGTTTTTGTGTAGTTTAACGCTAAAAGGCTTCGTTCGTTAATGAGTAGGCAGTAAAAAGATAATGCTGTGTACACACGCTAACGCATAATCATTAAGGGCAGTCCATTCTTATGAATGTGATAAAGGCATGTTTCGTTTTTGCTAATGTAGACGTTGTGGGCATATAAATACTCAAAGTTAATGTCTGACTTTAGTTTATAAAATATTTTACAGTGAACTTCGTTGGCTGATTAAGTACGAGCGGAAAATAACAACAGATTTTTTTGCCTGACTCATCCATATTTGCGGTTGCATAACGACTGCACCAAATAAAAAACTTTTCAGCACAATATATCGTGTATCTGGTCGCAAAAACTTTTCCATAAAAGCCAATTCAGATACGATCTCTGCATAAATTTTCCATTTTACGAGCAAAACTTGTAAACAATCACAGACATTATGACAAAAGACAATGCATTGGACACTAAAAAAAGAGCGGGCGGGATCACACGATACAACCCGAAGGAACAGCACAGTGGGCCGAGCGATCCCGATCGAGCTATCGGCATCTCAGTTTGTTCTCACATCATTACCCGCGCCGACGGCTACAAATTTACATCCCACACAATGGCTATCCGCCATCGAGGCATCATTAAGGTGATTCTGATAGCGCCAGCCCCGGTCCCACCCAAACGACGTAAGTCTCCCGCTAATCCGAGCAAAATTCACCCCTGTTGCACGAGAATTAAAATACAATTTCGTAGCAACAAATGACGGCAGTTACGCAGAAGATCCGACCGCGAATAGTGACAGAACGTCATACGAGCTTCAGCGGGGTAAACGATTATGAGCACAAAGTTTATTGTTGTAAAGCTCTAAATGGGTTACTTGATTGGATACCTCGGAAAGGCTCAGTCTGAACCGAGCTGCGGGCTATCGCCTTACAATGGGACTTATAATAGAGAATCGTGGAAAATTGGTAAGGAAAAAGTATAGGTATGCTAATCGCTAGGCGTGTTTCAATTTATAAAGCCATTTTCTGAAAATGTATTACGCTGCTATGCCGCAACTAGATACTATTAACAAAGATGATTTAAAACGCGATAATGGAGAATCAATAACAGGTAAAAATATGACTAGAGTTTCCAAAAGGATAAATTTGAACAATTTGATAATTTAGAATTTTAGATAGTAGTATTTGATCAACTTGACCAGGTGGATATTGTATCACGATTGTCATCAACTGGCAAAAATGTTTTTGAATTAAATTTAGGGTATATCATTGAACGATATACTATAATATGGAATAATGGAATGTTAACGATAGATTAAAGAGAAGCTTAAGAGACGATAACCGTAGATCATTATCTAAGATTATTCTAAAATTAAAAACACAAACGTCACATATCCTAAGCCAATAAGCAATGGAGTAAAAATTGAATAACATTTGTTTATCCCGCTGGATGCACGCTTTGCATACAATAAGGTTCGTTACGTTGACGCAGCGGACGCGTCGCGGCGACGCGGCCGTCGGGTGACGCGATCGTATCGTGCGCGCGCTGCCTAATTTGCTACCTGTTTCTTCCATTCGTATCACCTGTTTACTGACCGATGTGTGATCTGTGACGGACTTGATCGGTGTTATGCAACTTTACTACAAAGTAATCGATACTTTGATTTATTTTTGCTATAAAACAAACATTAAATAGAAATACAAATGTGTTTTACTCATCATGGTGTCGGTTCGTGTTCATTATTTTACCTTGGTTAATTAATTAATGAGAGATCATTAAATATAGATCAGTGTCATTTGGTTTATAACTTATATGTATAATTAGGTTCCCATTTCGAAAGCCTGTGATTGTCTAACGATGCTAGGATAAGCAGTCAGATTTTTTAATTCTAAATCATCTCTTGCCAAATGACTGATTGTACAAACAATCTCACACTATCATCTTGCCAACCAACTGGCATTTATCCTGTAATTAAACCACGAATCCACACGTTTTAGTCGGTACATTGTACCAAAAAAGCGTAACGTCCGAAACAATACCTTTTATCCGTGAAACAATCCGATTATCTGACGATCGGGCCGTATCGACACGACCAACACTGACGAAAACCGCGAAAACAATCGAAAACAATCGAATACGAGAGATAAGTGGGATACGAGTAAAAACATTCAGATAACGCGATCCAATCTGTAAACAATGGTAGCTGGCTCATTAGCGTAACTGGGATTGTGCAATGTTCCTTCTTTTTCCACCAGACGTCGCTGTTTGCAAAGGAAAGTAAAATATTATGCTTATCGCGAACAGAATACTACAAACTCGTCAAGTTTAAATCATTTCTCAGGATACGATTGGGGAGGATAAAACTAGCTTGAATTCAATGATGCGTAAATTCCAGTCAAAATATAATAATAGAATAAAAGCATCTTTAACCCAGTTTAAAAATCTTTCGCTACATTCTTAGTACATTATAAAAATCGATATTCAGCCGCGAGTAATATCGTAAAATAGAGGCACCGCGGTTTTTCTACTAGTTACAAGATAGGTCCGAACACGGCGGAACAAGTGCTAGATAGCGAGATCGAATCTGTAAACAATGGTTGGCTCTCATTAGCCAGCGATACCCGCCCCGCCATATCGCCACGATTGTGCAATTGTGGAATCGAGCTAATCGACTCGGCCGATTTGTAATCGATATGTGTATCACTTGTAGCGAGGGCAACTTTATTTTTTTCGTTTGTGAAATAAATTGACTTCATAAAACTCCGGAGGTTCTTACGAGTATTCTACGAGTAGACTCTTTATTTACTTCTCATCTGGTTTCAGATATTTTATTGTAAGAGGACAACTTAGCAGTCTTACTAAATGATAACACCAAAGGGATCGTAAATGCATCGATGGTCTTAAATGAAGATGAGATTTAGAGACTGAAATAATTATTTTGAGAACAAGGTTTGATTGCAGAAGGTTGTAGTTAGTCACAATTAGCAAGTTAAGAGATCAACCATAGAATATTATTGGCGCCCTTGCGCCATCATCATTCAACGAGGTGTGGGCTACCTGATGAGGAAGTTCCTTACTGAAATGTGACCCTCAAGCCCCATCGGATTTGCTATCTTATGACTTACGCAGTAAATTTGAAATCTCGGTCAAGTGTCGGTTACAATGCCAAACTAATTTCTTTATAACGACTTTCGACCAAAATCTAGGCTAGATAAGATGCTAAGATTCCTGGAGGTCGACGCTTATATTCGTAAAACTAACCCAAAGAAATAAGTAAATTTATTCATTCCCACGTACCACGAATATAATGATGTTTGATTGTTTAGGCACTTAGATTATGCCATTTATCTTAAAAGGAAGAATTTTTCAGGATCTTTTATTTTCATAAATGATACGTGAAAGCTTATAAAGTGCTTAGTTTGGCCGATGTTCGAAGCTATGGGGGAACATATTATCTGGCAACACCAGCTGAAGTTAATGTTGTATTTCATGGATCTTAAACAGGTAATACTAAAACAGCTACATAGGTAGAAGAAGAAGACACGTATCTATCTACTTAAACGCATAAAAATCAAAAGCTTTGCCAGTGATAAAGAAATTCAAGGTATAAATAAAACTTTTGTTGTATTTCAATAGACACATAAAAGTTTTAATGCAGCGATTATTTGCGATCTGACGCGGAGTTATAACGAGAACAGGCCACATTTGTGCGAGAGCCGAGCTTTCAGGCCAGGGTCGCTCGCCGGCCACTCGCTGATAACTCCGACGATCTTTTAATCATTCGTTCATGATTCATTGTGGTTTCACACAGAAAAATGTGCGTGTTCTTAAGTGGGGTTGGAGTTCCTGGAATTTGAACAGTAAATGATGTTTTTATTGCGTGGCATGTCATTATTGTTGCCCTCTAGTAATTGGCACATTTGTGATCTAAGCTTTCTCTGGTATTGGATGAGTCGCTCTTAACTAAACTTATCCATTTGGCTTAGACCCTTGCCCAAGGTGGCATAATATCTTGAACATTTCCGAGTTTGGACACTTTGGACGGCACGTAAAGAGATTTTTATCATTAAGTAGAAGTCAATCTCGGAGCTCTTCGTGTGCAAAAAATAAAATGCGACACCTGGGTTAGCCACCAGGTGGACAGAGTTGACAGAACAATATACCCCTCCATCACTCCGCAATGGAACAGCTTGGTAAAGTATGCTCTAGAACTTTTAAAGTATGGGGAGAATGATACACGGTTAGTAGTGGACCAATAATGGGTATCTTTTTAGTGCCTACCTCTTGCATCTGAGGGACCGAAGCAAAGCAATATGCCCTTCTGATACCAAAAGTAATAGATCGAAATTTGTCATTAATGTTGAAAAGCTTAGCAAGTCTATTACTGTTCATGAATAAAATAAAAAAAAAATAAAAAAAATCCGGGTAGGCAAAGTAGACGTGCTTTCAGTACATAAATTATTCTCCATTTGCTGTTACTAATTCCACAATATCAAACCAGCTATTTCCACTTTACACAGGTTCCAGTGAAGTGTAAGTTTCACTGATCTCGTAGCTAAGCAAGCCACATACTTAATCTTTCACGTGGAATGGGCTGCGGCCTTTGACTGCGAGAATAAACTGTACGGCAGCTGTCTCCGGTTGAGCGATGAGATTCAATCAGACATCGTTTGGGTATTAGTATTGTTTATGGTAAATATTATATGCAAAATACTTGGATATTTAAGCTCGAAAATTATTGTTTTTACTTTAAATAGGTAAATTATATCCGATTTTTTTTTAATAAATTGGATGTTTTTAACTGACTTGTTGGCTCCGGACCAAGCCAAGTTAGCCAAGTAGTTAGCAAAGTAAAAGCACTATGGCATTCCGGAAAGATCTGAATCCTAAATATGATAGAGTCAAATTAAATTAAATCTAAATTATCGAAAAATACAAGTTGGTCTTAATCCAATACTGAAATTGTAAAAAAATATTTTAAAATCTATCTACGGAGACATCAATATAAAAAAGGTTTTTACTCAGACGTCCAGAAACTCGGAATATTTTAGGTCACATGATTATGATTTAAAATTATGAAGAATAAAAGAAGCACTATAAACATAATTAAAGAATTAAATATGCCTTCAGATATAGGGTATTTATAGGATTATCTCAATTAGTTACAGATTGTTACAATCAATAGTGTCGTGTTATTGAAATCAACAAAGCATCTTTGACATTGCCAGAAAGAATGGATTTAACTTTCAAGGGTGGAAAAATATATCATCGCTTGTCATACATTGGCAATGGGACAAACGCCTAAGGGCCTACAAATCGCTGTGCCCGTTTTCTTCACTCATTTCTCAGTCCAATTCCTTAGCAAATAGAGTTTAGAATCGTGCAAATTGAATGTGGAGTTGTGGTGTAGAAATGTCAACAATATTTCGTAGTGGCAATTAGGTCCGAGTCCGGTCGATTAATAGCGTACAGATATCAATACGAGTAGTGTTTGAAGCGATTTGTGAACGATAGTTGCGCGACAGTCGTTTAGATTTGTAGTGTACGAGGTTTAGATTGTGCGTTTATTGTAGAGATGCAGTTTTAACTCTATGTATTTCTGATGGTACTAAATGGTGATACTAAAGTGCGAGGTATGATTAGTGATTCTGATAATATGTCTATGATTTAATAATAAAATAAGGTGGTATGTATATGTACCGTATGCACCAAACCAACAACCGTAAAAACTTGGAATACCTTCCAAAACATCGATCCTTATGAGGCATTAATTAAAAATAATTACTTAATATTATCAACGCCCTAATATTCAATGAAAAAATGTTACGATACAAAAATACAAGTGTTATAATATTTGCTTCATAACACTTTATAAAACTTTTTCATGATAGCATTCATTTCATGTTAAAATCTGCAATGGACGAGACATGCCATCTGGAGGTACATGCTCTACCCGGAGCAGCCTGTAGTACATTCCAAGCTTTTTCAATTAGCCACTAACACTAATGAGATTACGTTTTCGACTCGCAAACTTTGTCAGCCAAACCATAATCTAGAGAAGTCCAAGCATGCAGCACAATTCTGCCGATAACAAAACGTTAACTTTTATTCCCGCGTCGCGATCGTATCGCTCGTTCAATAATGTGAATGTTTAACAATCCATAAATAATATCAGAACTGCCAATAAAACACTAACCGTATTAAAAGCAGGAGATCAGCGAATAAACGGAGGACGTCGCGGCCATATTTTGTGACAGATGGCGTTCCTTTAGCAGTCTCTGTTCGCGTCGCAACGATCGCGGGCCGCGATACGGAATGACAATACCGCGATGTCGGCGATACACGATGTGTGGCCACCCCTACTTTTTACTCGATTATAGATTGTATTGTGTTATGAATCGATATTTATTTCGGTCGGTGTGTTGTTTTTATGCGCATTTCGCGTTTGCTTTATGGCTGAAATTGCCGACTATTTGTAAGCGATTAAAGGCGTTGCGGTGCTGAATTTAAAACGCATTTCGCGGTCGTTAGGGATGCTCGCCGGACGCTCCGAGTGGCTGCAGTGTCCGGGGTACAACGTTAGGTGCTACTCGCCACACGGTACACGGCACTGGAGATCTTTGTACGCCGGACACTTACCTGAAAAGAAAAATGTATTATGTTAAAAACATTTAACAGACAGATAGCTCTGAATGGAATTTTATGTTTAAATTTAAAAATTACTTAAATGTAATTTCTATATTATAATCTGTTGTGTGTACATAGATAATAAATAATAAATAAATAAATAAAAATCTTCATATCGGTTTGCTCTTGAATTTAGGATTAGGTGTTCCGATTACGTAGAATAGGTATTTAATCACCAGAACTTAATTAGCCACAAGCAAAGCTGTTGAGGCCAGATAATATTTTTACCTGGTCCATTCACGGACGTTTTAATAGACAGCTTCGTTTTAAAAATGGCGTACGAATGCGAAATCCTGAACGGTATGATTTATAATAGTGGAAGCTTGTACGAAAATTTCCCAACGCATAGCGTGGGCGCGTTGACAAGCGTGTGGTTTTATTGACGGCGGGCGCGGCGCGATACCGATCTCTACGAGGACATACACACGGACATATGGCTTTACTATATACTATATACTTACCTCCTATCGTGTTCCTATATTTCTTATACTAACAGGACTAACCATCCTAGTCCCTTTGAGTCTAGTTCTAGGTCGGTCGCAGTTGTTATGGGCGGCAGGGGAAGGGTGGCACTGCATGCTCGTTTGCTATCTTAATTCCATAAAAAAAAAGTTGTTGGTTAGTTTTTTAGGACACAAAAATAAAAGAAAATTGGCAGCAGTGATGTAGGTTCCGGATTCAATACTAATACAAGTAGGTACAGTTGTATTAGTTAACACAAACTTAAGCGTTAAACTAATTTTGTGAATTATAATAAAACATAACTTATATCAGTTTATAAGGTAGCGAAGAAATATTTTATAATAATATAAGTAAAGTTATATGGATAAACACGAAAAAACTCTTACTTATACCACTATCCACAAAAAATATCTCCATTTCTATTTGGCGTAGGACTTACATATCTGAATATACAGAAGGGTTGGTAGTGTTTTTTTGTAATTTTGTTACGTAAAAAAATTAAAAAATCGTATAAGTCGAATTATACTACTTTTTACTGTCGGTATAGAATTATTGTGACCCGTCGTCAGAGAGAATGTAGGCAGGTACCTAGGTACATGGGTGGCGGTAAGTCACCATCAGAGGATCGTATACTCATTTGGAAAGTAGTTACTTAGAAACATGATCTAATCAAGATTATTTGTGCTTTAAGTGCTTGACTTTTTAAATTTAATTCAGCAAACTCAATTAGACGTATGTTTTATTTGTATGGATTGTAACCTTATAGAGCATTTTTTGAACGTTATCTGACGAATACTCTTCGAGTAATTTTAAGTATTTTGTACTTATTTAATTTATTCCGATCGTTGATAATGTTCTTGTTTATGAAAGGTCGATGTAGAAGGTGGCTATTTATTTGTTATTGAACATTGGGTACATTTATTTTTAATCCACATTGGGCAATATTGAGCATGTGCACTGAAATATAAAAAAACACAAGCAAAGTTGAATGTAATGTAGATGTTAGACGACCACGCGTGATAATTCACTCGTCCGCGAGTGGTTTGTACAATCTACACACAAAATTATGACATCACGTACGACCTACACCCGCGGTCTAATATTTACCTCGCAAAATATTTGACTCTACCGGACACTGAACCGGATTCCTTTACCGGACACAATGCCACTGCCGCTACTTAGTGACTGTACGTGGTAATCTATCTAAGGTTACATCAAAAATTTAAATATCGATAGGTACAGTTAAGCGCTACCAATGCAATAAAACCACAAAAAACTCAATACATGAAGTTAATGTGAAAATGTTATTTTTACAAATAATCCAGTTGCTTGTGTTACTTGCTAGACTCGGTCACACCAATACATTTACAGTAAGCTTAATAGATACATTACAAGTATACAGTACATATCTGAAAGGTTATAATTTTATCATTGAGATATTATTTACATAGTAACTCAATGAATTTTATTAAGTTTGCGATGGGCTGTACCATTTATAATAGGGAAACTAGTGAATGTATAGATGGGTTAGGGTAAGAAAAGGACAGTGGTAGCAGTAGTACGAGTAAGTCTTATTTCCATGTTTTACGCGTTTCGATTCTCAATATTTTTGATAGAAGAGATACGATCCCTTTGTGGTATGTAGTGTGTCATCGATGACAGAAAGCGACCCAAACGGGCCGCTTATGTAAATTTAGACACATTCTTTAGTTCCTCGTCACGCGATGCTCTGTTTCTTAGTCCTCTCTTTGGAAGGCGGTAAGTTGACGAAACTTTCGATTGTAGTCGATAAAGGCATACGGGACTATATAGGAACGTAACTAAATGATAAAATAACTTTGTATCCCAGCGTTTCAAGATAATCTGAAAATACGAGGAAATAAAGTGTAAGGTCGTTTAAGCAACTTTCATTCTGTTTCAATTGGTGCGGTGTTGGAAAAGTATGTGGACAGAAAGTCAATTAGTTTTTAGGAGAAATACCTAGTCACATATCCGGCTAGGCCTCACCTGGCAATAATGCAGTCTGATACGTTTTTTAATTGCGAATTTGAGAACGTTACAAAGACCTAATATATAATTATCTAACGTGACAGTTACCTTACGGTGTAATTCTCGTTATATCTACTTTCGAAAAACCGTACAGTATTGCAACTGCACCTACGTTTGAACCACAAAGTTTTAACTTATACTTATTTAACAACTAGCTGTCCCGGCGAACTTCATTCCGCCAAACATTCAATGACGGAGCAAATTTACAATAAAATTAATACAAATAGATAATTTTCAATTCATTATGAAATAA
>DWJQ01000339.1:0-15262 GCA_018248915.1 Hesperia meskei straton | reverse complement strand
AGTTAAATTCACGATGTATTCCATCATCATTGCGTGCGATTGAAACTTAATTGAAACGCACATTACTCCGAAAAGTCAGAAGTGCGTGCCCTGGAACCGATTCGAACCCGAACCCTCCGAACAGGAGGCCGAATTCTTAACCACTAGGTCATAGACGCCTACTATTTTTATTTTTCTTTCGTTGCCGATAACGCTACAATGAGTACTTACTTTATCCGGGTTCCAGGTTCCAGTTGCCCCATGTTGAGTACATGAATGCAATTCTCGCACAGCAGGCCCTTCCAAGACAGACACCTAAAATCTGACGAAGCTTCTACTCCAGCCAAGGTTGCCAGGTGGCCGGGAAATCCGAGATTGTCCCGGAGTTTTACAACTTCTCCACATCCCGGAATAACATTTCTTTGTCCCGGATTCCAAAAGTAGGTCCCGGTTCCAAAAGCCGCCGAACGTGTGGTTATTTCTTTTTTAATAAATGAATGAAAGAGTGGGTAAATGTGAAATTAAGAACAAGATCTATTATTTTCATATTTATTAAGTACCTACTATGGCTCATTTACCCTAGTAGAATTGTCCCGGAAATAACAATGGTAACCCTGTCCACCACAGCCCCTAATATCCGTTAAAGTACCTACTTATAATATACATACTAAATAGTAAACTAGATAGTCGACTAGCATAAATGCAAGATTTCTGTTTTATGTTTTGATGAAATTTTTGTACCGGATAGGACAACCTACTGCGTACAAGGAAAATGTCGACTTGGATCACGAGCTTTCGATTCGAATATACCCAAGTAGGTTAATACTTTATTAAATCAGATACACAGTTTAGAGGCAATCTTACCTATTAGGCATTCTATGTGACTGGTGGAATAATAATAAAATAACCATAAAATTGTAAAAGTCTAAATGAACCGAATGACGTTATCAGTCGATTCAACATTTTAAAGAAAATTTTAATTTTGTGTAACATACATAAATAATAAATATTATTTTATCGACATTACCATTTGTGGAGAAGATCAAAAAAGGAGCAGGGGAACGCCAACAGCGAAGCTGGTCCGGTGCTGCTACCGACAAACATTCAAGGTGAAGATTAAAGGGAGGCAGGAGCTGGTCGTGGTGGAAGGTCGCTATTGAAGTGGGCGGTGGTCGGTTCAAATCAAGTTTATCAATACACTTACAACCGAATACAAAAACTCGCAACTAATAAAAAATCGCATGATCGATACGCCTAATTATGAAATAAAAAATGTAAATAAGAAAAATTACACAGCGTCATTGATGATAACTAAGTATGGGCAGGTTTGACAGCTCTATCGACGCTTCTCAGATGTAACTATCTAAAAAATATATCAAATCACAGCTTTATTGAGGCCGGCCGATGTTATCTCATGGCTAGGTGGCCACGGTAGGTATTAGCAGATTAAACTTTAATAATCTCGTGACCATTCAAATAAATATTAATTATCAAAATGTATTAGCGAGATAATGTCGAGAATTAATTGAACAGGTAAGTATCGATGTCCGTCCACTTCAGCCGGAAATTCGTTAACAACTTTGAGATTGTTATACAATAGTAGTTTTTATCATTGAGATACTATGTAGGTACTAATTCTATATCGATGTAGGTGATATCAAAGGCGAATATACGAAATGTCGCTCTGTACCATTGAGATGCTATGTATACTATATGTAGTAACCTCAATGGTCTGTACCTGTGTCTGTACGTCCGAAGTCTGTACCTACTGTTTTGAAATCCGTGTGGTGTCAATATTCCTGTTCTTCTTTTTTCTTCCTCTATTACATATATACTGATATTAGGTAGTATAATATAAACATATTTCCGATTTCCTGTAGTTCGGGTTAAATTCTTTGAATTTTCAATTCTCTCATTTAATGTAAAGAAATCACATAAAGTACTTATCAATATAAGAAAAGAGATAATAAATTATGAAAAAAACGGTTCACACTATTTCTGATTTAAAACAAACATTCGATGCCGTGTTCTATGGATTACGTAATTACCAGATATATGTACCTACCTACCATATTGTTGTTCACAATTGCGTTGTTGGAGTCGCAGCGTCTACCTGCACATTGCACAGGTGACAGGTACGAGCTAACAATGATTACTACAGCTAGATTCTAGATTGGCGTATTCTCGTGTCTTGCAGTCGTGATAATTCGTGTTTTAATCTGTTCTGTACATGTATAATTGATGTCTGTACATACCTCTACCTACATGGAAGATGTTCGAGAAAAACTATAATTAGAGGTGTTTATTATACAAAGTATCTATACTTTATGGACGAATAAATCTATAGAACGTTTTTAGAATTTTTCCCATTTGTTTAATTTTATTGTCATTGTGGTGGTACTTAGTACGTACCTAAATATGTTAAATTAAGTATATTCAATAGATGTATTTTTTGAAGAGAAATGATAACCAGTTTATTACTTATTATAGGTGGTTTAGCCAAAAGCTATATACCTATGTATGAACTTATAATAAAAGTAGGTATAATTGTTACTAACCACTGTAACTATACTCATTACACCTACAGTATTAAACAAAGACGCCGTTACACCACAGAAGATTATCGTTCCGTTGTGCAAGCATAAAATTACCTATATTCTATTTCCCATAAAAATGAGTAATGTGCCTCCTTATTTCCCTATAAAGCCGCCAACAGACTCACGCGAGAAGTCTCGCCGAAAAGTCTTGCCGAAAAATTGCGCGAGAACCAAGAAGGCATCTACACTCATGCAACCGTCTCATTCGCATTTTCGATCGTTATCCGGAATGGACGACAGTGCAGCGCCTTTGGTTTTGTGTGCATTAACATACGATAATCTTGTGAATACTAAAATTAGAAATAAATTAATATAAGTACTAAAATAATAATTGGCGACCACAGACAGTGGATTATTTTAACTAGAAATGTAAATTTTAAATACAAAAACACACAACGGTCCCATTGAGACCGAACGAGAATGTGATACGGTTCTCTTTTCTCGCCCGAGAAACCCTTTGAAGCGGGAAAAATACCGACACCGATCGGAGAACAGGCGAGCCCGAGAACGAGACTTCTCGGGTGTTCTCAGGAGTTCTCGGCGTGAGTCTGTAGCCGCTATAAAAATAATGGCGTTAAAACATTCTCTCATTTTAAAAACACTTTACATTATTTTATTTTCCAAATCCAAATGACATGTAAGAAACGTCAGCATTGCGTCATGCGCTGTACGAATTAGCGATGGTCCCGGTTCTTTTACATGTTTTTTTACCAATAAAATAATTTATATTTAATTAAACACATAAGACGTATCGAACATCGGAATCCTCAATAAAAAATATAATATTTTTAAGTGCTTTTACGTTCATACGTAGCAGAGGTAAGGAGTGGGGCGTCGAACCGGTTGCTCGGCACGAGTTCATGAAGATTATCGGACGTATTTTTTGCATAATAAATGTTGATACTGATCACAGGAGTTGATAAGTTCGGTCCGACCCGAGCCTGCTGCTTTATGGTAGTATTAACGGTGCAGCGACCCCGTCAACACGGCGGAGCCATTGCTCTGATCGGCACTTACGGTAGTCGGTAATTGTCAAACAATACTTACATCTATAATCGCGTTTCATTAATTGATTTCATAACGAATTCTCAAACACAGATCTGGGGCAAAAACTCGCTAAGCTGCCAAGTACGAATTGTGCTAGATTCGACGTTAGTTTTTACCGCCTTCTTACATTTAAAGATGACTACCGTAAATTGTCGTTCTCGTTTTTTACTCGTGCTATTGCTATTACCGCTGCAGATGAGTTAATTAAATTAAATTGTTGAATGCGATTATTATAATTAAACGCTGTCTGCTAATTTGACAAAATAATTGAGGTAAGATTAGGAATGCAATAGATGTTAGGAAGTCGCAGACCAGCAAAATATAATCATGATTATTGATAACAGTTTTATTTGGTGCATTTTGCTCAAAATATAATGACTATTATACATTGCGATTAGGTACATCTGAAAGCGGACAATATAGACATGTCCCGTATGGAAAGGTCCTCGTCTCGTCCATGGGGCCACGGGAAGCCGGGCAGCGGGCAGGCATGTGGGACTCGCACCCACTAAACCACACGGTGTCGACGCCTACCGCTTTGGTGCCGGGACAGTGTGCTGCTCCCGCTCCACTGAATATGGACTGTAGACATGTCCTGCATTATCTTTAATTTAAAGGCGCTCGCGGGGGCACTTCCGGGCGTCTAGATGTCATTGTAATTACTAATTTGTAATCTGCTATCTGGATGGTAGATCAGCATGGGGTGGCGGGACATAGGTAACGCACAGGATCTCCGCTGGCCTGCCGCTGACCTGGGCCCCTATTGGTCAAATGGCTTTTGGCGACGAGCGTTGGTTCTAAAATGTAGAAAATCAGCATATGTCTGAAATTTTAAAAAAAGTCCAAATTCTGCTATGCTGCATGAAAATGACTCTAAGCGAGTGTTCGTCTTCGTCGCCAGACGTCGTTTCAAAAATAGAGCCCCTGATCTTTGCAGTTTCGAAATAGGAAATGAGGGTAGAGAAGAAATTTAGTAATAATATGTTACATAACAAAGACCATGTAGGTATACTGCTACGACCTAGTAACAATACACGTTAGGTAGTAAAAAGATAAAAAATAATCTGTCAAGTCTCCCAGATACAAGGACCTTTTAAAATGTTCTTGGTCCGATCAGTTCAGTCAGCCGTGGTTTTAATAACGAGCGATTGCAGTAAATGACATTATAAGTAAAAAAGTTTTATTATATGTATAATAATTATCATCATTGATTGCAGAAGCTACAAACAATGTTTAAAGGGGAAAGTGAATTGAGGAAGTAGAATATTTATTTACATCTTACATATGGAATCTGCCGATTGTTGTTTTCATGATTACTCATAAGGAAATTTATTTACCTTTATTCTGAGTTGTTGACGATTCCTAATACGGCGCAGACCGCAGTTCATTTCAACACAATACATGTTGGCAGTTAAGCGCGGAATACGAGTTACGGTTAGTGACGTCATCCGGCGCTCCGTTACATTTTCCTGGTGCCGCCGCCGCCGCCGCCGCCGCCGCCCCGCGGTCAGAGTCAGACCACACTCACGCTAACAAAAAATTCAGATACCTAAAAGTATAATAAGTACAGCACCGCACCGAGCCATAACTAGGTACAGGACCTAAACGTGTGAAAGGCGCCTTCTGACATTATCAACACAATATGTTAAATAGTATTGATAGTATTGGTGTGCGATACGAAACGCCAGCGCCACTCCATACCCGCAATGAGGTGAGACAGGGACTTAACCTCACGAGCATCCATCAAACTCAGGACTAGGAAGAATCGGTCGTAGGAGTTAATTTATAGGGAGGTACTTAAAGTTTGTGCAAAAGGATATGAGTGTGTATTAATTTAAGCCATGAATATTATTTCGTAGCTACAGCCCTACACTACACAAAACTTATGCACGTCACGTATCGTCCGGTGGTGGCCAGTGGCGGCTCGCAAAAAGTCGGAGACACGCTGTCGCGTCGGTCGCCCGCGCGCCCACGCCGCAGCCGCAGGCCGCATAGGCTGAAAGCCGCACGCCACATGCCTCTACACACCAACAATATGTATATTGAAACGACTTCGGGAGAACGTTCTCAAATCGACTGTATCTATTTAAAAACTAGATCACAATAAGCTACATTGGACAGGTGGTTGTTTTTAATAAATTTCATTTATCCATTTTGCAAGAATCCGCGAGCAAACTTGTATACATAATTATGTTCATGCAACAAGCATCTCTGTCCCTCCCACAAAAACATACAATGGAACAAAGAAAAAACTGTCACCACCACTTTGTTTTTGAGTTATCCCTAATACCTTTATATGTTTAATAATGCGTATTTAATTAATGTCGATAAATTGTTGTTGTTGATAATCACAATTGATCAGAATAAGTCAATTGAATTAGGTTTGCTTACAATTACTTACTATAAACTAGTCTTTGCCAGCAGCTTCGCCCGCGTGAGCCACAATGACAAAAACCTGTAGGAAACGCGATGGTGTAAGTATCATAGACACGTCTACCTTCTTTATTTCTGGTCTTCAAAAATCAAAAATATGAGTAGAAATTAGGGTACCGTTATTTTACGAACATATCCCTTTCTATGAAGGGCTAACTTCTGGGAAAACAATTATCCTGTTCTTTGTTTAGGTCAACTGTATATTTATACCAAATTCCATTAAAATCAGCTCAGTGATTTAAGCTTGAAAATCCCACAAAAAGTTACTTTCGCATTTATAATATTAGTAGGGATATTCTCGTAATAAGATAATACGGACTCATCAGCACCCAACACAAATCTTGCGAACTAGATCTGAATTTAACATATATTATGTCCCATTATAATGTAGACAGGGGTCTACAGCAACTAAGTACAAGGTCTACAAGGATTTGTGTTGGCTGCTGATGAATGCAGTGAAAATAATGTTTATCTTTCCATGTTTAAATGGACTTGTTATCGGGACTTAATTCATCAGATAACTCAAATTTACTTTATTTATACTTAAATATTTAATACATATCTTAAGACTACTTTCAGTTTAGGATCATTAAACTATTTTCAGCATTTACAATATTGGTTTTTTTCTGTATCATTTGCAACCCTACTGCAGTCTTGTTGTGTGGAGATAACAAGTTGAGGATAAAGTTTTTGTCCATTGTAAACTCCATATAAGTTGCTAATTACATTGTGTGTGGGCTGGCGGTCTGCCGGCGCTGCCATGCTGCGGCTCGCGACGCCCACACAGACCTACAAGACAACGTGTATTTTGCGCATTTTCATCACATTAGCATCAAGCGCAATATATGACGTTATGTTTTTTATATGGTTATCCTTATTATGATTATTCAGACATTAAAACTTGTGAATTCTAAAACGTGGCTGAGGAGGCACGTTTTAGAAATTTTAAGACATAAGCGGCCGAGATCGCGTCAGCACTTGCCATGTGATATGAGCCACCGAGTAACCTGAATTCTGGTGGGACGAGAAACTGTAATTAGTCTACCTAATTATGTGAGGAACTGACTAACGAGCAAAGTCAGATGAGCCAAGTGTTCGAAGATTGTTGATGGAAGGTTCGAAGCCGAACTCGAGTCGACAGTGGACTTGTTTACCTAGTGGCCATACGTTTTTTACAAGAGTCCGACGCGACACCTGTAGGTATTGTTTCTAAATCTGCGATGGCCTTGTAGTTTTAGTAAACAACAGTTCGCTCCGATCAAGGCCAAGGGTTTAGTAGAACAACAAAAAAGGCTTTTTCGTGGAGGAAGATTTTGGCCGTGTTAGTAGATAATATAGAAGTAAATTCAACAAATTTTATGATGACGCTGTTAAAATTAGGTACGTATAGTTTAAAATATGATACTCATTTTATTAAATGACTCTATTAAGTATCTTGATAAGCATCGACAAATAATATATTCTGAACCAAGAGCAGCATAAATATCTCTCACATTGTGCTCTGGCCAACTTCAGTACGAGCCAATACCCAAAGCGTTGCCCTGGGCCTGTGCCGCGGGCACTCTCGTGGCGTCAGGGAGCGTCTCTCGCTAGCATCTGGTGCAATAGGACGTGACTTGGCTACACGGAGACGGGAGATGACCACCGCCGTGCATGTGCCGATCGGCGGCCGTAACGAGCGATAACACGTGGACGCAGTAATTAAAACCGCAACTCCGAGCTGATACCGAGAGTTAATTTGGTCCGTTTGTCACGCTTCGTTCGACGATAATAACACTTCTATGATACGGCAAATAATAAATAATTGAAGTCGAGTCCACTAATATTAGCGAGCGATAATTACAATTAGGTACAGTGTTGGGCGCCTGGAGACACGTGTGTACGTATATCTGTGATGTCACTGGCACTTTACTAGGGATCGCTTTAGCGAGGAGCTGGAGCTAACGACTTGGTATCAGGAGTTACACTTCACGCAAGTGTTATGTAACCGCAACGACTTCCCGTTGCGTGTGCGACTGTTCGTCCCGTTAGCTGGCGGCGGTGGTTTGCCTTCCCTTCAGGTTATAAAAGACATAATGCGCCGTAACTTAAACGACGTCGTCGGCCTTGGCACAAAACCAAAAAAATATGGGAACCGGTTCACCTGTAAGCCAATTTAGGCCATTACATCTCTCGTATTGTTAGCCTCCGTAGGAACATTACTTAAAATAAGTTTCAGTTTTTCCGCGTTTAGACCACGGTGTCTCCACCCTATCGCATGAGTGAATCGTTTTTGAAGATTTTTTGCTTTGAATATTTTTTAAGAATTCGTAACATGCCCGGAAACTGGAAATACTGGAAAGGATAAAACTTAGCAATTTGAGTCCTCGCTTGGATACTTATAGATGTGTGTAGCAGATATTAGGTATAAATTAAAACAGCGTGGTGTCTACCTGCACATTCCTTATTTTTTCTATTACATCAAATGTATATTTAAAACAAATGATTCGATCATGTTACAGTAAATAGAAACGAAGTCGTAGTCAAAATTGGTTTATTCTTTAACTAGCTTCCGCCTACAGGCTTCGCCCGTTTAGAATTAATTTAAACTTCATCCCCCTATTTAACCCTCTTCGGGGTGGAATTTCTAAAAATCCTCTCAGTGCTTCCCTACCCTCCCCGAGGAACATACATGCCACTTCTTCCGTTCAGTAGTTTCGGCTGTGCGTTGTCTGTCAGTCAGTAACGCAAAAGTTTTATATTTATTACGATTATTATAGACTAACTTTACCAGCTCTCTGTAATTTAAAGACTTTTTACATTCATACCTTAAAATGAGTAGCCAATTTAGAAATCTAGTGATTCAACACCAATAGGTAGGTACCAATATGATGCCATAATGTTTCTATAAACGTCAGACCACAAAATATTGCTGTCTGTTGTGTGTGCTCTAACTGAACAAAACTGTATTCAAGAGTTCTTAACATCCGACAGCCGACAGAGCAGACAGAGTGTAAAATATGTAATGTCATCTGATTTTACACTTTAATCATCGTGGGCAGGTACCTGTAGATGAACCTAATTACTTTTCAACGTATTAAGGAACATATCAACCCTAAGGAGATCCCGGCTGAACAGTAGTATCTACATTACATTACATAGTAAGAGAGGCCGTAGAGATCAAGAGACGTTCCAAATGTTCTCTCTTAATCGTTACACTCACAGCCCCACACTAGGATCCCGTGTGTCGCGGGTGGGTCTCATGGACAACGCACAAGACAAGGACAATTTCCGCCGTACTGGGAATCGAACCCAGGACCCTTGGAACAGAGATCCGGCGTGTTTATCATTGCGCCATTCGGGTCAATCTGCTTTTAGGACCTTGTGGTACGGAAAGGTGAAAAACGTGAAGACGTAGCTCATACTTTATTGAAGTAAAAAATTGGTATGTGCTATTTGCCGACACCTCCCTCAATTCTGCCCCACGCAATGAGTGATAGCCAGTTGAGGTTATATAAACAGTTTCAACAATATTTTACTTTGATTAGGATACTAGCAGATAGCGCTGCCGTCCACTTCACGTTTATCCACAAAACTATTGAGAATTAGCGCAATCGATAAGCGTAGATACGCCTACTATCTGAAAAGGGTGTTCCAAAACTCACGCATGAATTCTCCACACAACAATTATTATTTTGAGTATGGGATCAGTAAATGTTTGCTTCATAATATGAGAGATACAAATTATAATAGTAATTTGTATATCTCATTTGTATAACTCATCCAACAAATAGATTCTATAGCTTTTCTAGCTCAGCCGCACTTAATAACTAAACGTCAACAACTGAAATCATACTAATCGATGAAGATTAATTTGATGATATACTTAATCGTCAAAATTGCTACGTTTATAATTCGCAGCTCCCACTGTACCACTCCGTGCCATCCAGTTGAATACCGGAGCTACCTCGGTTAAGTCAGGTGTTGGTAGTAGGTAGTAGGGCTAATGTCTTGCTAGCTGGCGCTGTTGTGTGAATTCTCCGCCAACTGAGTCTCCGTCAGCCGGGTGGCGGCTCAAAGCCACTACATATTTTCCTTGTTTCCTCCTCCTGGACACACCGGTTTTGAATGCCAAACTTACTCAATCAAATAAACGGGTCGCTAACGTTCAACGATCATTTTATTACGCCGGCACACAGTTATCAAATACGACTCAACTCGAGCCTGTCATTCCGTTTGAGTCGTTAAATATTAAATATTCAATAAATTACATACTGAATGCGTAGTTTTCCTTCAATATTGTAGATAAGATGTTCGCATGTTCATTATTTCACAATATACATAAAAGTCCATTATAAAATGTAGGTAATCAGCGTACAGCGGAAGGGATAGTCGAGCTGAGGAGCGACTCTCCCTGTATTCAGCGGGTCACTGGCCGCCCGTTTGCACTGCAAACTTTGCAGTAGTGTAGAGGCATTGTGTATTTATCATCGCGAAAGACAATATAGGCAACCTGATATACCCTAATATTATGTGTTTTTAAATATTTGCCTCATTATATTATACCTATAAAACTAGAGCACATATAACTGGTTATTGTAATTTTATCACACGTATGCTCTAGACAGGAATTGGCAAATCACCTCACATAATTAAAATAATATTTTAACTACGCCATTTTCATATTATAATTTATTTAAATATTTTCTGTGTACCTATTCAACTGCTTTTTATGTTCAGCTACCCCGGCAAGAGCGTAGTAGTAAAATTTAATTAGACCTCTGAATTTGGTATTCAACATGACGTCTGTTTTTTGCTGTCGGTTTGCAAAGTTTACCGATGACGTCAAGTTTGGCATTTGTTTCAATCGGAACACGTGAATAAACATTTTTGGGTGGAATTGATGGGGGTAGTGAGCAGCTGGGCTGGCGGGTAAAACCCTCACCACCCCGTCACCGCGTCACCGCGTGACCACTAAATTGCTTGGATGAATTTTAATTAAACGAATTAAGATTTATTTGTTTATTTTTCCTTTAATGTACTTCCCCGACATTATGTTGTAGCTATAAAAAATAATTTGTATACAACAGGAGGGGCCGCTACTTCGTTCGCATAATATATTTTTATGATATAGGTTTTTTAATATAATAACACAACTCCTTATGTAGTACATGCCTATGAAATAGGTACCAATATTAATTTATCAAGTTAAAACAAGTTATTATTATGTAGTTAAATTGAAAGGCTTTAATGCAAAATGCGTTTAACATTCATAAGTTTATTGATAAATACCAATAGGTAATATGTACTAGGTATAATATTGTACTACATATATTTAATTAGAAAAGGACATAATATAATATCTTTCCAAAAAAACAGTATTTCACTTCAAAGCAACGTCTTCTGCTCTACAAGGCACCAAATAAGACCACATATGGAATACTGCTCCCACTTCTGGGCTGGTGCCACTTGACTCGGAGCAGCGGCGAGCGGTACGGATTGTCGATGATCCCAACGTGACGGACAGGTTAGATGACCTAAAGCTTCGTAGAAATGTTAGCTATCTTTGCGTCCTTTACCGACTCTACAATGATCAATATTCCGAAGAGCTATTCGATCTGGTGCCACCATTTACTTTTATGTGTTTATGTCATAACATACATTATGTCATGACATAAACACATAAAAGTCAACCCATCATGGCCCACTATTGAGCACGGGTCTGTTCTCAGAATGAGAAGGGTAAGGCCATATATAGTCCACGACGCTGGCCAACTGCGGATTGGCGGACGAACTCTCCGGCATGCAGGTTTCCTCAGGATGAATCGAAAGTGCGGCCTATGGAACGATCTTCCGTCCGAGGTTTTCTCTGAACGCTATGCCTATGACATGGGACTCTTTAAAATTGTTTCCTTCAAGGCCGGCAACGCACTACAGCTCCTCGAATGTTGCATGTATCCATAGGCAATGGTGACCACTTTCCATCAGGTGGGCCGTATGCCTGTTTGCCCGTCTATATTATAAACAAAGAAAAAAAAGAATTAGGTATAACTTATCTGTGTGGGAGGCTTTGCATTGAAACACGAATCAGTCAGTAGTAAGTACGGAGAAGCGAGCAAGCACATCGTCCGTGCTGCCGCGCCGCATCCTGACCGCTGGCTACCCGCTGGCCGCCCGGTGGCTGCCCGCTGGCCGCCCGCTAGCCGCCCGCCGCCCGCCACACACGCGGGCCCGTCACCCGCCGCGTGACGCGTCACGTGTGCGGCCGCCCGACACCCGAACCCACATTAGCATAACACGGCTTTCGATTCGCCAGCTGTCCAACACGAGATTAGCACAACTATTTATAGTCCTACAAGGATCTTTTGGCACATGACTGACGTGAGGGTGACAGAGACAGCACCTTACAGTTTGCCTTCCTTGTAAGGCGCTTTCTCTGTCACCCTCACATCAGTCGTGTGCCAAAAGATCCTTGTAGGACTATACATGGTAATGATGGACACCGCGACCCGCCCGCACAGCGACCCGCTCGACGCCCGGCCCGTACTCCACAGTAACTAAGATTCTATGTTACATTACATACATCATTTATAACGAGTTTGTCTAATAAAAGTAAATTATTAAGCCGCATACTTATGAGAAAAATATTTTCATAGTTATACTTATACCTGGTAGTTAATTAACTTCCTGCCATTACTAGCATTACTACTAAGATTTTAATAATCTGAGTTTATTATTAACCACTTGTTAACTAGGTATTTTATGTATTTTGTAATTCTACTTAACACGTTCTACTAATTATTTTCTCTCTGTCTTCGGTACTATATACTATGTATATGTTCATTTTATTATACCTGTAACGATCGCCGATAAAGATAGGAAGTCGCTCAAGTGCTGTACTTGAGTCATTCATTATCTAGATTTTTCTGTATTGTATCGAACTCAATGGAATAGATAATTGTGTGTTAAGTCAGGGATCGAGTAAGTAGTCAATGTCCCCTGCTAAGCCTTTTCTCTTAAGTGTTTTTTACAGTGTAATTAACAAGTTAATACCGACATGACGATGGTAAGTGGCGATGAAGTCCTTGAAGTTCAGGGCAATAACTTAAACGATGCGACTAATTGGTTATAAATTAATTATATTGATTGGAGTTCAATTAATCGAAGTAAGATATCATCATAAATGTGGCAGGGGGCCGGGGGTAGGAAGCAGCGCCGTCACACAATTACATCCCGGAAAATGTGACGCTGGTTGTGCAACCATATCTTTGATTGTTATTACAAACACGAATAGCTGGCAAACGATAATCACACTCGTTACATTCTATCGTTTTCCTGGGCTTCGTAATGACAGATATTTTTGCAACCACCGCCGCGCCGTAGGTATACTTACCTACTATACTGAAAGCAATTAAAGTGCATTGGAGAGGTCGCGGTGTCTCGGCCATAATCCATAAATCCTAAACAAGCGAGCAGTGTTGGTCTCCGGTCACGAGACTCCGGGCACAAGGGGCTCTGTCCGCGCCCGTACCTCATACCTGTGCCCGTACACTCGTTTTTTCAGTCCATAGATAAGTAGGTAGGTATATTTCAATTTGATATGTTTTGATTCGATAACTAGTTAACCACCATCGCTTTGCTCTCGATAGAGCGGTGCTAGTGCCAGTTTTATATTCGCTTCGTTTGTTTTTGAATATTTTACAGTAAAATAGGAATTGAATAATTGAATAAGAAATGAATAATTGTTAAAGCAAGGCACGTTTCTTAAACGAATGGGATTTTTTGTACTCGATCTACGAGAAATAGTTACGTAATTGTCTGTCGGCTGAATCAAGGTCGTTAAAAATAGATCAATTGTATCTAAAATTGCGAGATATTGACCACTCAGACCAGCGTCCGCGAGTTGCAGCCCTTCGTCAGGGTTCAAATGTAAGGCGTCCCCCGTGAAGTGACGTATAGCTGCGGCTGCTCCTGCTGCAGCAGAGGTGGCAAACACGAATTATTAAAGATACTGATAGACAAGCTCCCTAGCCAAGCTAGACAGTATGTACCTAGGGCGCGGGTGGAAGACGACGAGTTTTGAGCGCGTCTGAACAGAGGAGTCACCAGTGCAGTGCAACACTGGCCCTGAAGGAGAACTCTTTTTACACCTTTCTTGAAGAACCCCATGTCATAGCGTTCCAGGAATAGGTACCGCAGAAATTTGTTCATTCCACAAAAATTTGCCATGGCAAAAAATTCGTCAAAATCGGACCGTACAGATTTTCCACGTGTCCAATCATATGAATGAAACTTCAGTCTTCGGTGGGTGGTGTGATGATGGAACTATGGAAGGGTGAATCAGGTATCAAATTAACAATTCCTTCGAACACTGACCGTTGTAAAGTCCTATCCTATGTTTGTCTGACTCAGGTGTTCTAGCCTGTGTCTGTGATAAACCCATACCTCTTTTGCATTGCAATTTATATATTTTATTGCAAACATTTCAAGTTTCCGATTTTTTACTCCACAGAGACTTGGTGTCTTATTCATACCGCGGTGGGTAGGAAACACATTAGTAATTATTTGGTACGTTTCGTAGAATCCGTATCAGCGTTTGTGAAAAGGCAATCTAAAAATCAATTACAAAAAACAATTACAAACGTGACAAAGCCAAATAAAGTCCTACTTTTATATAATAATACCAACGGTTCTTAATGCATTTTTTACTGCATTTAATTTAATTTTAACCGACGGTACTAGTTTTCTTCTAGACTCGACATAAGAAGTTAACGTTATTTTACTCCGAGATCGACCTTGAAATTTTCGCAGATATAATTTAGGTACCAATTAGACTTAAAGCGAATGGTATTTTAACTATTATTGTACATAAAAAATATAATTAAAAACTATAATTAAGTAAAAGTATAATTGCAACTTCGACAATACAAGTACAATGGGCGATATTGTAGAGCAGCGTGCGTTGCCAGTGCATCCCCTTGGGCCATGAGCCATGTGCACGGAGGGGTCACCCTGATCCTAGTATGTTTACCTAATGGGCGCCTTCCTCACCTTTTTGAAATTTTGATTCCGGAGGTTTCGGTGTGTAGGTTAGGTTTGCTCGGACATTCGTTTATACTTAAGCTACAACCCCCTATTGGCCCACTACTAAGCACGGGTCTCTCCTCATTACTGAGGAGGCCTAGAGCATACTCCACCACGCAGCTCCAATGCGGATTGGTGGAGGG
>DWJQ01000338.1:0-15262 GCA_018248915.1 Hesperia meskei straton | reverse complement strand
GACCCTGTGAACGACGCGAAACAACTCATACTGGCGTTCGATGTGGCCATGTGGCGCATGGGACCCCTGTTAGATATACGTATTAGTAATTTAATTTGAAAATGGCACAGGTTTGATAGATGTCTAGTTTAACCATATTTTCATCTACTTACATAATTACTTTAATATTGTTATCGTTTAAGTCTCCATTTACATAATGTAACCTACATATAGCTAACTACCTACAACATAATTTCTATAAATATAATTAAATTAATAAATATTCATATCATCAAGTCTAAAAATGGAAATGAACAGGGTATAAACTTTTAAATAACATGACAAAACAATTATTAAACAGTCGGTCATAAAGCCATGATTCACAGTGCATTGTCTGGCTGAAGCCCTCATTGCCCGGCGCACGGCTCTCCATGAGGTCGCCACTCAGCGCATCATACTTACTTGCTCTGGTGCTCCCAAGGGCACGATGACAGTCCACCGCAAAGGTCGTGATGTACTCGGGCTCACACATTCGTCATAATCGAGCCCCAAGGTCGGCCACATGTGTTGATTATCTCACCTACTATTTATTGATTTAGTAAACAAAGTTTAAAACGCAATACTTCGTACATACTTAAGTCCACAACATAATATTGCGCACCTACCTAACGGAACGGTTTTTAGATAAATATTTAACTGTCCCCCAACTTCTAAATGCTCATGTTATTTTCATTACATATCATTGAAATGCTGTACTCAATACATAATAAATATATTAAGTGATTTTTCAAGAAAGCATCTTTTTTGTCTGGTATCGATAATTACCACAGTATAAGCGTTCGGAACGCCCCTATTCTTCGCAACGGAATCTATTATGCTGGTTCACGACAATTAGGACGAAAAGATATTCCCCTTTCTTTAATTCGTCACACAAAATGGACATGGCATAATCAATAGTGAAATTCATAATAATGTACCTTAAAGAATCTCTTCTCTGGTCAATGTCAACAAATGTAGACCCCGATAATCCTGTTCATATGTTCTTAGTTGAATCCAAAACTGATATGTGACATTTTGCTGCACCAGCGCGTTATAAGGGCATCAGCACCTCACACATGGTCGAGTATGTGATTTATATGCATAAAGAATTCTTAATATTGTTAGAATAAATTCGAACTTTTAAAACTCGTCCGCGCGAAAGCTAACCAATTTTATATCGCAAATAAAACGTATTCTGTTGACAAAATATGAATATTAATCAGAAACGTGTCGTCGTAGTTTTTTTTTTTCATATATAAATAACGACACAAATAAATAATACATAACGAAAATGTCTTATTATATCCATGTCAAAGGTTTGCCATTTAGGGATTCCTCTTTCTTCTGGTGTTTCGGAATTTTTGTACCGATTTTTACCCGGATTTTTGTATTTGATTGAGATATCGCATATCGCCCGGATCGTGGCAGATACCTCCATTGTTTTGATGTCATGTGTTATGAAATTATAGGTGTTATCGGTACACTGTACTGCATCTCCTACAATTCTATGTACTTCATATATCCCACAATGAATTGCCTTCGCTCCATACGGTCTATCACCAGGAGCATTCTTCTTCTGATTTAATGCACTACAACCAGTTTCCTAAAATGTAGTCGGATAGGTAATAACATGTTGATACTAGAAAAGAATCGTGAAAGTCGTCAGCGGTTCGCGTAGAGGTCACAGCCGGGCAAACATTGGAATATTACGATTCACAAAAAACAACATTTTTATTCACACTTGTATATTCCGGTTGACGCAGGACCACCACAATAGTGTTGACTAGCGAGCAGTTCGTGAACCACGTTCGTTGAATCAGGCTGAGACTGAGTGCATCCTATTTGGTTTTTTTAATGGAATTAAGGTAGCAAAAGAGCAGGCAGCACCACGTTTTCCGTTGCCGTCCATGACGACTGTGACCCACTCAGAACAAGACTCAATTTAGGGACTGGGATGGTTCGTGAAGTTAGTAGATGGTGTAGAACATTAGTTGGTTAAATTGTTTTGTCGTGTGGTTCAGAGCTGGCCGCCATAGTACCTCGCTGAATTTATATAATTCAATGGTTCAAGATAAGAGTTACTTTAAAAAAAAACTTTCGTTTGTAAAAACTAAATCTGCAACACCTGTTAATGTCCGCGCCTCCATTAAAAGCTTTCTATGAATCTATTTATTTAAAAAGAAAGTGTGAGACATTTTCTAAATAAAAACAAACGATTGTATTGTATCCATGGGACTGCAATAAACACCGAAGCGTGGGAATTTGTGTTGGATTTAATAATCTGTGCTGCTGTCAGCCGCCTCTAGGGTTAACAATTTTTAAAATCATTCATTATATGTATATCACGTACATATTTGTAGGTATATCATTCAGAAGAACACTAACTATAAATTCTGAATATGGATTGTAAAAAGACATGAATATTTTCATTACGAAATATTTATAGTTGAATTTGGCTGAATATTGTCATCGAATATTATGACACCCTGAACAAGGTCAGCAGACATAATGATCACCCAGAAGATGGAATAATTCTTGAACCACATTGGGTTCTATGAATTTACTTTTGCTACCCAAAACATGGTCCGAAACATTCTTTTTTGGATTCTAGAACGGGAAAATACATGAATAGCGCTGTGTAATTCGTGAAATTAGGAGGAATGTTCAATTGGCAACCCTAGCTATGCGATTGTGTTGCCATCTATTGAGGAATTAGACACAATTTACAAACTAACACCGACCAGATTTTGAGGCACGCACCAAGCACCTAGCTCCCCGATGACAATTGTCTATTGTTTAGGAATTGTCGAAACTAGGTTGTAATTTTTATTTTGTTTTGAGAAATAGTCTCTCAGAGAGGTGATTTAATTAGCGCTAATGTAACATTTGAATACGTAATAAAGAATGGGTAATGTAATCGGTTTATCTGATAGCGGTGGATAGAGCCGTGTTTGGGCAACTTGTTAGGGTCCCCGCAAACTGGCCACAGCCACCGGCGGCTGTGGCGCTGTCACGCTTCAGTTTAGAAGCGCGTTCCGGCCAACAGCCAACAGCTCCAATAACAGTGAGCGGGTTATGCAGCCGAAGCGACTGTTGGCCGGCACGCGCTTCTAAAGTGAAGCGCCGCAGCCGCCGGTGGTTGTGGCCAGTTTGTTTTTTTGAGTCATTGACAGAACACAACAGTAACACATAAAAAACCTGGGTCTGCCGTTCTGCGGGTCGTTTGGTGCTACAGTTCATTGGACCTCATGGAAGGTCATGAACGTTATAGGTACCCAATATTAGACTTGGGGTCATTGTTCTATTGTTCAGTAGGATGCACCAAGACCAATTTTTTTTATGAAACTGGAGCCCGTTGAAAAACAAAACAGTTTTATAATTTCAAAATTAACATTTCAAAGGTCTTAAACTGTTACGCTAAGTTACTTAATTTTAAACCCAAATAAGGAGGTACTACGAGTATTATAGTAGTTGAAAATGAAATACTTAATTAGAATATTATGTGATTTTATTAAATTATACTGTCAGATTTTATTGTTATGTTATTACGCCAGGTCATTGAGATCTTCCGTTAATATTATAAAGCAATTCCGGTTCGCGACACCTTGTTACATGATGTTCGCTACCCACAGGATGTACCTACTGTTGATTAAAAACAATCACGGATATGTTATGAAAGGAATTACATATTTCCTCAGTTAATACAAATTACAAAGTACCGCCTGCTTGTTCAAGCATAACTACTCATACTCATTGCAATTCAATGTAGAGCTAGATCGATGTTGTGTACTAACAACTAACCAACTAACATTCTAACACCATCTACTAATTGGACTAACCACCCTGGTCCCTAAATTGGGTCTTGTTCTAAGTCGGTCACAATTGCCATGGGCGGCAGCAGAAGGGTGGTACTGCATGCTCGTTTGCTACCTTAATTCAATAAAAAAAACAATATTACATTGGAATAAGCTTTATACAAATGTGCAAAAGGGGAATTTAACCTGACGTAACAGTGTAAATTCTTTTGATCACTATCCTCACAACCAACAAGTCTCAGTACTCGCCTTCGCTCACTCTCCACGAAGAGAAGATTTAATAAGGCTATTGTGCGCCACTTTATTCATGCAGATTGGCAAGCATCATTCGCCCTAAGGAACGATAATGCTGTCTAAATCTCAAAAAAATACACTCTCAAAGCAAGTCGTGTTTCCTTACCGAAGACAGATAGTAATTAATTTGTATCAAACACCTCAGCAAAATATTAAGATGCGAGCAGTATTCCCGTGAGATTGACAATTTAATGATGCTTTTACTGTTTTTAATCCTTGTAGTACAATATTGTACAACTAATAAAAGTTTACCATCCAATAGATTTTATACTCAGGTTCTCTTTGTCGCAGGGATAAGACGTCACTAGAACCCACGAACCGAGAATAAATAAGTATCTGTCATTTACTCGTAAGTCTGTCCCAGACTAGAATCGAACTTGTGACGCACTTCACGGACACGGTCACTACCAATTAAAGTGGTTAAAGCAAAAATAATGTTAAGCGGTTATTCATGTGATTTCGAAATTAAGAAATGAAACTGTGACGCGTCGTTGACTGCCTTATCAGAACCCCTATGCGTGTCGTGACACAATTATGTTATCATCTCATCCCTCGTCCGGTGGTAATTTATCGCTAAGATTTATTTTAAGATAAGGATCGCGATGCGTTGACGCCATTTGGTCCTGCGTCGAAATTGGACAATTTACTCCTCTAGATCGAGGGTCGGTTTAGTTGACGACAATAACCTTTATCGTTGCCGATCAATAGATAAGTGGCTCATTTATATTCAGTGCAGGGGAGTGCATTTTAAGTTGTATTGATTTTTTAAATCCTTGCTGCGTATTATAGATAAAGAATTTGTATGTATTATAATAGGTTGGTAAGGGTTTTTTAAAATTATATTATTAATACGTCTGCCATATTGAACATAAAACATAGATATTGTTGAATAGGTATATGGCCTTCTTGACTATTTTATGTACTATTGATTTTGTGGAATTGTAATTGGTGCAGTAGGCATATAGAATAGGTATTTTCAGTATTTTGGGTGTAGTAGGTAAAAGACTCGTGCTCATAATGCACTCTGCTAAAAAATGTCTAGAGTAGGAAGGTATGTTCGGTTGGCTTGGTGGCTTTGTACCATCCAGATTAATCGCACGTTCCTACCTATTTGGTTAACTTTACACAAGACTGTTTTAATTAAAACTAGTTGGAAATAAAGCTCTTCATAGTTTGGCGCCGTCGCTCGGTCCGTAAATTTGGTTTGTTACACAGTCACGATCAAACGCGTTGCTCGATTTCCAGGAACTTCCTATGTATGTCCCTTGCAGTAATTAAAAACATACGCGCGAAGAATATATTTTAGTAACTAATCGTATTCGATGGATCATATTAATCAGTGACACAACTTAATTACATATTACTTAGCTAGTCAAATATTATTGTTGCAATTTAAAGTTTTATTTTTAAATGTTATTTTATTTTTTGTTTCGTTAAATGACGATCATACAAGCAGACGGCTACTTGATGGTAGTTGGTCACCGTCGCCTATGGGCATCAGAAATTCCAAAGGCATCACTGATAAGTTATCGGCCAAGGAAAAAATAGAATGAAAGGAAAAGCTAAACTTTTGTAGTGCCATTACGATATAATATTAGGCAAAGACAGATATCAATAAATATTACGTACTCAGAAACGAAGCATTAAACCGGTCATAAAATCTGTAACTACACACAAAAAGAGCACCAGATGACGTAATTTCCGCCTACAAAAATGAAATATAACAATGTGGTATGTCGCGACTTCGATGATCCCTCATAAAATCTATAAATTTCGCCATAGAACCGACGAGAATAGGAAATGGAGGGTGCTCTAGCCGACGTCGCATCCACTGCGCGCCGAACGATTGTGTGCAGATGGACGATGTTTGCTATCTGCACTATTTTTCGAGTTAATACAATTTATTGTAATACGATTCAGCATAGATTGCATCGTGCGATGGGGGAGCGAAACTCGTTTGATAGAGTCCCGAGGGATACTCGCGTCGTGCTGGCTCGGTATTAGTCACGTGATAAATCTTCCGTTCCTCGTGTGTGTCACCCTATCTCTTTCTATTATACGCGACACATCATAATAGCCTCCTTCTCTTTTCTAAATATGATCCGCAGGAGGGTCGAGATCTTATTTGCCCTATTCCATAAGAAGTGTGGACAAGAACAAATCTATTTCAGCCTAATGCAAATTTGATACTCGTCACAAGTTTATTTGATTTGATCGGATAACAGTGTCTCAATTAGACAGGTAGGTATATCTACGTAGTATTTTCTCCCAAGTTTTTGGATAAAAATGAGCCATTAGATTATAGCAGAGTTATAAAACCTCACAGAACAGAGAAACAATAGTGAATAAATGAACCTATGAATGAAAGAGAAATCTAAAGATGCACGACAAACTGTGTATGTGTAAGTACCAACTGAACCTAAATATGTAAATGAATTTTGCTTTTAGGAGGTAACTTGATGGGAGGGATTACTAAGCCCGTTTAACACGAATTTGACTCTAACTTGACAGATTTTTATGAACTACGGTTATTATTTTTGATACAAAAACACCAGTGATCCATTCAGTATGCCCAATCGACAGCAATGTTGTGAAAGTTACTATTGGTGTGAGAATTTAATAAAACATTTGGGGGCTTCAAAATTTCAATTACATTAAAAAGTTGACGTTGCTATATTCGTCCCCATTCATCGTGTATGTAAGTAATGAAGGGTGCAACAGATGGTACACATTTTTTCATTACACTAGTAAAACTACCGTCATAGGAGATTTATGTCGGATTAGAGTACAGTACCGCGTTTTATTCAGTGTACATCCGGAACGCCTGTAGGCGTTTCGACAAATAATATATTGTGTTTCTAAAAGCCAATCATTAGTGAAGGTATAATTTTAAAAAAGTGTGAGTTTTGAACCTTATTGACTGACTACTTATATAGTCTTTAAAATCTTTAATTGGATTTGGTTTGTAAGGAGATATAATATTCAAAATAGCTTTTACTTATCAAAATAGTAATATTGCTCTCGTATTATTTTCACCACAACTATTCGAAAAACTATCACACGCGAAACAAAACGACAACACAAGTAAAAAAAATATTTAGAGGGGATTTAAATTGACATACTTTTAATCGTGAACGGCTGAAATAAAACAAATACTTAATTTTACCCTAAGCCTACTACAATACATGGGTAAAAGCTTTCAAATCGGTGAAACGATTTCTGAGATTATCGGGATAACACTCTGACTAACAGATCAAAATTCTGAGAATATACGTATTGTTATGAGGTGGGTATTGCGTTAAGAAATATATTAACTACCTAATAGTTTTTTATATATAATATCATCCATGTACGGACGTTAATAAGAAACAGTTTTATTACAAGATTACTAGGAAAATATCAGTAGATAATGAATTGTTTACTTAATAAACTTAAATGCAACAAAAACCTTTTTACGTCTTTAATTTTCGGTGATGATTGTATTAAATAGTTGCTTATAGGTCCAATTAGGGAAGATTTTTTAATCATCAAGAGATTTTAAATATCTGATTAATCGATTTTATGTTCTTTTATTGAATGCCAAAGCAAGCAAAGGTGTTTAAATTTACCTTATTTGAGGAATGTTATATTTAAGATTTTCCTTTTCGATAAGAAGACTTTTAATTGAAATAGAGGTTGAGTAAAATCTGTTTGTACATTTTATTTCTAAATTCTCTTTAACATACATAGGTATACCTATATCTTCCATAGAACATTGCAAATACTTATCTAAGGACACCTATCTTCAGGACATATTCTGATACTTATATAAGGTTATACCTACGAACCCATAACCTCACGTACCTAAGTGTCTTAGGTTTTTTTTAGCTTTGTAATATCTTTAATATCATTTATTGGTATCTCATTAGATTAAGAGATATCTTATGGAAATCTAAATGTGGTCATTTGGAGGCGTATAAGTCATTTAATTAGAAATATGTGTTTCGTTTTGAAGTGGAAGCGTTACCGCCGCATCTATATGCGACATGCGCGTCTTATCTTCCTTTCTATAATTTAATGGGATTCTAAATGAAGCGAGATTCGATACGATAAGATCTGTTGACTTCAAAACACTATACACTGAGCCGGTTCATTACGTCGCTTTGAATCGTACGCGCACTTTAGTTTTATGTACTGCTCAAATATAGAACTTTCTCTTGTGTAAATACAATAAATAAGTTTTCATGTCAAATTATCCAAATCAAATGACTTTCCGGTACGTAAAGTACGAATATATTTTTTATTGAAGCTTGAGGATAATTTATTGAGCTTTTTGATAAGACTTCATAAATGTGTGAAACATAATATTGTATAGGTATATAAGGAATGTAAACAAGGCACGTATCTACATATACAATGTAAACTTTAATGCATAAACATTGTTGGTCGTTAAGTGAGCTGTCAGTTCTTGAGACGAAATAAATGATTAAAATTATCATATTAGGTATATGTGGTTATTGTCACAGATATGTATATTGCTTAACGTTAATAACAGCCGATGAAAAAATGTTATCGAATGTCAACGTGTAAATGATGTCAAATGGTATCTCGCCATAACGGTGTCAGCACTGATTACTTTTCTTCGTCAATAAAATTATTAAGAACAACAATTACTTAACCAATAATATATTATGAGGAACTCCCGTACTACAGTTACTGGTAACTTGTGGTGGATACATCCTGGTATTTTAAAGTTAAAATGGAAAATCACTTAGCTCCTCCATAATAGGAAGCGACTTTTTATTTGTTACTGAACTCGACCTAACTTACCACTTGAAATGCTTACCAAAAAAAATAGATCTCTGTACACGCTAAAAGTAAACAACGTTTTAGTAAGTCTTTTACTTTTAGGTCTTAAACTTTAACCGTGATATTTATGACAAAATATCGCGCAACGTGAACTGGATAAGCTTATACGTATTTAAAAAGAAAACCAGAATATATGCTTCTTCCTACGCCAAGTTATTAGACGATAATCTAATGGAACGGAAAATTAACTCAAATGACGTGTTATAATATATATTAGCAGTTCCAACAATAAGGTTCATGAGACCACATAGAGTAAAAGCTCCGTTACGTAATAAAATATTCGCGAGAAGGCTCGACGAAATGGCTTGTCGACTGTTGTTACCATTTACATATTCCTACTGGAATAAAAATATCCATGAAAGAAAAACTGTGTTGGATTTTAATTACACGAAAGTGCATACTATACTTTATGCTAATTCCATTCAAAATAAAGTTGAAAATGGAAATAACCGTGCACGACACGGCAATAATGTAAGTGAGTTTTATTAATAATTTAAAGTTGAATGAATGTACGTAGGTTTTGTCATCGATATACGGTTTTTCTCAATGTTTTACCGACTGACACAACGTGTTCGTTGTTGTTACTTTTCCTTATTCAAAGATAGTGGATAGATAAGTTGTTAAAAATCGGCCTACAGAGTTCAAAAATTTGCTGGAATTATTGTATGCGGAGACAATACGTGGGAACCACAAAATAGACATCCGATTAACGAATGTGGACACCAATACGAATTTTGTAACGAAATTCGAGTTAGAACTCGCACTGGCTCTGTACCTCTGTTTAGTCTATCATCCTTCTCGAATCAACCGTGAAATGTTTTCTACGTGTGACGGTCGGAATGTCAGGAACAGGGTAGTTTGTCAGTATGTCTTCAGGGTATCAATAGACAGCAGTAATCACTTCTCATAGAAGACAAACGCAGTCCGCTATTAACATACATTAAATATGCTTAGGGAAGTATTTCGACGCAAGTGAGAATGCAATGAGAATTCTGGATAATGTTTTCCAAAATAGGTCAAACTTCCTTATCAACACGTCACCAGCTTGGAAATATGGCTGTAACGCATTTCATTCCGACAGTCCCGCACTTTGCAGTGAATCTATGGACCTTTGTTTCTCATTTTTACCTTTAATTATTGAGAAATTATAAAAGCATTGTCCCAAAATGTATTCTGAATTGTTTTATTATGCGACAGCTATAGTACCTTTAGATACGCTGAATTTTAAAACGCTCCCGTGTTGGAAAAATGTGAATATTTTATCGGAATAATAAGAATATAGAGCGTTCCCGTCTCATATCGAGTTCGTGTAGCATAGTAATATCTGTAGGGGGTACGGCGAGGCGAATGTAGGTCACAAACAGTTATCACATTGGACGTTGTCGGCTGCCGGTTTGATACTATTTCGGCTCCATCTTAAATGTGTCTGCGGTTTACACTTTTATCGTTACATCTCGGACGCGATTGAATTCGTATTTAGTTTCATTTTCTCTTACAGCTATTGTCACTATCGTTGATATGTATTATAGTTGTTCACGTATTTTCAAAATAACTGAAACAGTCGTGCAATAGGGTGAAAATTTTTATTAAAGTATCAGTGAGAAATATAAGTAGGTACCTATCAATGCCAAGAATCGACAAATAAATATTCATACCGCAACTTTTAGGTAAATTAATTGCAAAGTAGACTAAATAATGAAAAAAACATCCACTTGAAAAAACATACATATCTACTTAGTTAAAAAAACAACTAAGCTTTCAAATAAATAACTAATATTCCAAACAACATTTAAGAACAATGTGCTCTAAAATTACCTATATTGCTTTCATCTAAGGTATCTTAAACAATTTTATTCTCACGAGAAGACCGTTAGACCTACTATCCGAGTAAGTACCTATGTATCTCGAAGATTAATCAAAAAAATCTCGTGCCTCTAAGATACATGCCTGAACGGCGACGAGACTTATGATTAGTCGTTTCGCAGATAGGCCGAGATTTCTATCGGCTGATGTATCCATAATAAAATGGTATAGGACGTGGAAGAGCGAGATAATTTATAACCACGCTAACACAGGAGCGGGGAGCCCGAGGCACGCATCGCGTTGCCTTAGGTTAGGCGCATCATTTATATTTTTCTGATGTTTGTTTTGTTTTTTACGAAGCTCTCTGTGAATACCGCTCGTGAGATCTAAACAAAGAATGATGAAAGACTAATGGTCTATGTCTGTTTCCATTACAACAGCTATGTTTGATCAATTCATTTACATCAACAAGTGGAGATTTGAAATTTATTACACTTGACTTTGTTATGTAACGTTCGGAGGAATCATGTTGTACCGATCTATCCTAGTAGATTTCGGTGTCCTAAGCAAAAAAACATGTGATATTATATTGTTAAGGTCAGTTCTCTCATAATCTATCGTAATCATCTATAATATTTTTATATATTCTGTCCCGAGATAAAAACTCAACATTTAAGAAATTGTCCTATTGTCCATTTAAGTCTTAAATTTTAAGAAATTACCTACCTAAAGTTGAGTCGCATTATAGAATTGTCGTTTATTTATATTCAAAGACTATGACAAAACATTTATTATTTTTTTACCCACCAATTAGAATACTGCAAAAATTTCTTGCCTGTATTTCCACATTTTAAGTCTGAAGGAATATTTGGAAATCTGTGATTGAATCTAACAGTAGGTATAATATTTGTTTTCCCTGAAGGTATAAATAAAATAATGAATCTCAGGGTGTGATATGACATGTTCTGAATTACATATGTGTAATTCATATCGGGGCAACAATTTTCTATGCTAGTGATAATAAAACGCCGTGACATGGAACGAGGTCACACGCATTACATACTAACATCCAGATGCAAAATAAAATTCGCGAGGCTGTGAAGGGAAATTCAAAAGGGTTGCCGGAGTCCTTACATGGCTTCGTACCGTTTGTCTCAGTCGTTTTGCCGTATTACGAGCTTAAAACATTTTTCGCACCTTACTGACAGTGCCATTTGACAGGCAAGAACTGTGTTGTTTTATAATGAAACTGTCAACAAGTTTGCTAAATCTCTTGACGAAATATAACTTTATTAGTGGGTAGGTGTAAAAGATTTTATTAATATGAATTTGAGATGTTTGTTATTCGAGTATATAATCGAATTGGCAATTGCCTAAGTATTACGAATCCAGACGCAATTAGTGAAAAAATTCTGTCTGCCGAGACAATTGTGTTGTCATGGCTTCAGATATTATACCTATTTGACAAAAACAACAGAACAATAACGGTGGATTTTTTTTTAAATTTTGACCGCGATGAAAGCTTATTTTGGTACTCACAATCAATACTTGGTAGGTATTCACCAAAATTATTTACGTACGTTATAATTATTTACGACTTGGTACTCACAATCAATACTTGGTATCCACCAAAATTATTTACTTTGTTATTACTTACGACGTTACATTTGAAATGTCCGTATGGAAGTAACCGCTAAGTGGGTTAATCACTTTCTAGAACACTGTACGAATAATTTGAATACTCATACAACCTCAATGAATAAGAGATTACCAAAATAAAGTTAAGCTAATAACGTGACGACAATAAATAACGTGCGACATGCGACATTTTGGTGTTTTGTAATTTATACATTACGTACCTACCTATCGTACTCATTTATATTTGTTTACTTCATTAGTTGTCGCCGTGGGGTATCGTATCACATAATCCTATAATCCTACGTGTAGAGGATCCGTAACTCCGTCCGCTCGGATAAAATTCCAATCAGAAAAAGATTAAATCCATGCCCTCATTGGACCCATGGCTCCGGGCAGCGAGATTTAAAGGAAAAGATATTCTATATCAGGCTCCGGCCCGTTTCGCCCCGGTGCTTAGTAATAAAAGGGCAGAGTACCTAGGTAATCATTAAGTAGTATATAATTACTTATAATGTGGATATGGTTAAATTTTGATACGTAGCCATACGGAGATCTGATAGGTGGCGTTTCTAAAATGGAAATTCGTATTACTTAAGTTTGACAAAATTTTTCGATGGTAAAAATATTTAGACAAACCATTCCTCAGAATAACTACTACATAAGTATGGACCGTACTCAATTTAGTTCAAATTCGTATAAAGCAGGTAAGTAATTGTACTTATCGAAGAACGTCATTTTATTGATTTCCTGCAATACGGATACCAATCATAAAGAAAAATTAAAGGTTTTGATCGATTAAAAAATAAAAAAGATTTTCCTAACAACGTAAATAAAATTACAGACAAAGACCGAAGTCTTACGCTAATGGTTTAGGAGAGTTATGTTATGAATAATTTAATCGACATTCTGAGCGAGTTAATAAAAATACTGTCTTAACGAACGATTCGGACTCCCCGTCGCGAGTAAACAATGATATATTGAAAATAATTCCGTTCTGCTAGGAAATAGTCAATGTTTAAATTGTTTTAAAGTCGAACTTAATGGAATGAGTCGTCATAGGGCAGCTGTTATTTTTAGTTGGAGAGACGGGTACATCCACGTGTACATCCATCATATTCATGGTCCTTGCTACTATTATGTCTGTGAATCGAAAGCCATAGTACAAAAATAAGCATTACAGGGTTAAGACTGCGAGCACAAGTAAGAGATGTAGAGGGGTGGCCTATTGTTATTGGACGCAGGTAAAACGACGACCACTAAAATCGATTATTTTAATGGGAACTACAGAAAATAAGGAACAACGAATGCGATATCTTTTTAGTACCTACTAATAGGTAGATCAGGATCATTCTTAAGGATTTCGAAGGAATTCTGAATTAATGAGAACATCTGTTAAGTAAATGAATTGGAACATAATAGTGCACAATAGGTACGAGCCACCTGATGAGACGTAGTCACCATTCATTGATATCATTAACAATGAAGGCCTTATCGATAGATTTAAAACCTAGAAAGAAATCTATTTTACTATTTAGGTATAATCGATTTCAAAAAAGGATTTTTTCAATTCAACTGTATTTTTTACATGTAACTATGTACATATGTTAGGTATAACCATAACTTTTTATTTGTTGAATACATTTTTATAATCCTTTGCATATTCGAAAGTCGACCTGTCGTGCGGTCCTTTTTAAGCGACAGCTGGCGAGTAGTTTTTGAGTTATCTTTTATAAGGCTTATTTTAATTGACTTCCACTAAATTGTCGATGTTTCCATTTGTCTATATATAGAAGTCGGATTTTGTTTTTAACAATAAAAATACTTATTGAATACAAGGCTACACCTTACCTATAAAGTAGGCGAGCATGGCCGCTAGGATGACACAGAGACAGATCATGGCAATGGCGAGACACTTCCACGTGCAGCGGTGCTGACACCGCTTGTCTATGTGGAAGCGGGAGGGCGAGTACACGGGCACCGGGCTGGGCTGGTTGGCGCGCAGCGGGAACACCGGCATCACTAGCGGCTGGTTGGCCAGCTGGCAGTGGCCTAATGTTCCGCCCATGCCGCTCGGCATGCCGGCTCCCGCTAATCTGGAAGAGAAAGGGATGGTTAGGGTTGTGGTTCGCATCAGACGGGAATGTTGTCGGGTGATAACATAGCATAGTAGGTATATAACATGTCCAAATTTCAGTCTTGTTCTAAATTTCAGTCTTGTTTTTTATGGAATAAAGGTAACAAACGAGCAGGCGGCATCACCCTTTCAAGTCGCCCATGACAACTATGACCGACCTAGAATAAGACTCAATTTAGGGTTTAGTTATAGTCCAATTAGTTACTCTTAGTAAGTCTCGTTCTAATTTGGTCACAGATGCGTTGCTACCCTTGAGGAACTAAGATAGTCGCCTAAAAAGTTAACCGGCTTTTGAAGAAGCGTGATTTTTACCGTGGCGTTCATTTAGTTTTTATTGTAGAAAAAACCTGTAGGTACGTACTTCATCATTTATTACCACTTATGACAGGTCCATTTCATAAGCAATAATTGTTCAGACTAAAAAAATAATTAAGTGAAGACGGGTTTAGTAGGGTTACTGCCATGTAAGATTCAATAAATAAAATATTTATTTCACTAAAACAACTTCACGGTTCTTTCTACAATAGCGCGTTGCAATGCTTTGGTTGTCATAGAATTATTTAATTTATTATTTACAATACATATAAGATAATATATTGATTGCGCCAAGTGGTTATAAAGTATAATGATATCAGTATGTCGGAGACGGAAATAAAATTAGATTAAAATCAAAGTAAATAAATCATTAAACTTAGAATAAAACGTAAATCCG
>DWJQ01000337.1:0-15271 GCA_018248915.1 Hesperia meskei straton | reverse complement strand
TTTTTTGGCGTTTTATACATAATGGTACGGAACCCTTCGTGCGCGAGTCCAACTCGCACTTGGCCGGTTTTTTAATGTTAGATATTTACATTATGAATAATCACACTATATTTTATAAGTACCTAAATGCTTGCATCGTCCTGTTGATGCGTGAGAAAACCTGACAAGGTCATGGCGACCCTTTATTCATATTTGGGGTCCCTGCCATTTCGGTATGCAAATTTTATTAAAAGACTGCATCTGTTTAAGTATAATCTTGTAATTTATTCCCCGGGAGGAGTTTCATCACTGTAGGAAACTAGATAATAAAGAACGAAGATACTTATTTAGTTTCCTTTACGCAAAGTGAAATATTAAACAAGGTTGTATTTTTTTCATATTCAGATACGGTTTAACTTCTTACTATACTTTACACTGATCTATAATTTATTAATTTTGAAACATTTAACCATAATTAAATAAGAGTGTAGGTATAAATGTCCGACAGTTAGCAAGCTTAGAATGGAGTCAGCCTTCTAGCTGTTAATACAGTTGTAAATGTTGTAATAGAGCGACCAAGTTGTATGGAAATAACAGGACAACGGTGGAAATCTGGTTGACGACCACAGAAGTTTAATATAATATTATGGACGTTACGGTAAACTCGTGAGCTGTTTCGATTTCATGTACGTATTAAATCGTTACGAAGGTCTAATTGGAAATTTATTGAAACGAGTGAGGGGTGCTATTGCCTATTTCATACAATTGACACGATTTGTGGACATTTAAATTGCTACTTTCCACGATTAAACTTAAGTGATCATAATGAATGTCTGTTACCAACAGAGCATAGGTATGCACGCACAACAGCAGCATTTGCTTAAACTTAAGCAACGAACCACTTGCTGAAAAATATTTTTTAATAAATTACGGACATTCCTGAACAAAACCGTATTGATGGTAACAATGTGGTTGATTATCTGAGCATGTGCATACAATGCATGAATATTAAAATTGTTGTGGAAATTGTGCATACCAGTCAACATCCTCCGATGCTCGATTTCATAGTTGAAGTGGTTTACCAATACAAAACGACCATTAGAACTGTATTAATACATTTTAATCGTGGCTTTATTATTTATAATCCAAGTTATGAAATAAAGTAAATGAAAAACACATAGAGCCGCACAGTAAAGTTTCATGACATGTGTCGGGGGCGCCATGGTGCCATGGATGACACAATAAGGACAAAGCCAGACCAAAAACCGAAAACGCATCTATTTTTCTGCCTTGCAGGAAATCGAACCCAGGGCCCAGGTGAATAGAGGTCCCGCTGCGCAACCTACGGTAGTGGGATCAAAATTAAATTAATAATTTATTTGTAGAAAATCAAAATACGCGATCGTTTCAACAGATGGCTACCGTTTTGGATGAATAATAATGTAATGCAAATGTTGTCTGTCAAGTTGTTGAGACATGGCTGTTAATTACTGTACACATCGTCTTTATGCATAAATAAATTGTTATTATAACTTGTCAGAGTGATAACCTGTCGATCATACAGTGACCTGTTAAATTTTATTGAGTAGTGTTGTATGACATCTTTATATCAATATTTCACGTAAATATGTACATTTTATAATAGAGAAAAAATAGACAATAACTTTTTACAAAAAAACTGCCTTCAACATCGACCAGTAGCGCTATTTCAAAAAGTACTCGTCAGATGTCGCTCAAATTTAGATGAGCCCACACGATAAGCATCAGCTTTGGAGTAAGAAAAGAATCATAAAAATCGGAACTCTCAATAAAAAGTTATGAGTTCAACATAAAAAATACACATTCGAATTTTCTTTTTTTGAAGTCTGTTAAAAAAACTCAAAACTATCCGTTACCCTACACGATAAATAGCATCATGGAAGGGTTCCTTGAATAGCACTGAACTTCTAAAAAAAATATTTTTAGCGTGGTTTGCGTGTCCACTAGTGAATAGGGGTTGTGTATTTTCATATGCTGTAGGGTGGCCATAAAGAAACCATGACAAGTTAAAAAAGGCTGATCAATTAGCTGGACATTATAAAAAATTCGGAAAAACCTAAAAAATATGGAATCATTAGCTATTTATTTTTACTACAATTAAAAAGTCAGATAATTGCTTTTGTGATAAAAATGATTGCATATATTTTTCACGTTTTTTTTTTATCCGAACCACAGAACAGATAAAATCCGCACCAACCAGAAAGCTCGATAGAATGATAAAATTATTTGTGAGTAACGTAAAGGTTTTCGAACAGACGTATCGGCAGATTATTCCTTCTGGTACGATTATTAGGAGTTATTACACTTCGTTTTAATGAAATAGATTTATGCTTCCACGTACGAATATGAGTACGAGTACTTACTCGTCAAACCGGTTCAAACCAGATATTTTGAACTTTGAACAATCTTTTCTGTGACACATGGAAACTTCTTTAGATCATTCAGGGTTAACGAGCCGTGCCACATCATGTATGTGATTCGTCCTTCTCTATATTAAGGACCATCCATAAATTACATCACACGAATTTCTTGATCTTTGACCCCATATGGATGGCCCCTTCCTTCGCCACTTCGCCTTTGATATCATTGAGATGGCATTCGTATTGATATGAATTTTCCGCGTCTGTTTTTCATTTCTATAGGAACCTATGTATACCTACTTGTGTTAATACTATGGCATTGCCTCTCTCCGCAAAAAAAAATATATTACGTGTGCAAGCAGTTCAATTTAGCTTGTGAGCAAAATTTACTTGAGCCATTTTAATTTCTCGCCGTAAACCTAAAATAAACCTTAATCATAGGAGCGACAAGCAAGCTGGAAATTAAACAAGTGCGAGTTGGACTCGCCCATGAAGGGTTCCGTAGCATTATGTAACATAATATATAAAAATATATCCTTATATTCGAGTTGATTAAATGAAAGGTAGATTGCGGTTTAAGATTCATGACGTATTAAAAAAACTACTTACTAGATCTCATTCAAACCAATTTTCGGCGGAAGTTTACATAGTAATGCACATCATATATTTTTTTAGTTTTATCATTCTCTTATTTTAAAAGTTACAGGGGGAGATACATTTTACAACTTTGGGAGTGCCTCTCGCGCAAACTATTCAGTTTAGAAAAAAATTACATTAAAAATCTCAGTATCATTTTTGAAGACCTATTCATAGATCCCATAGATCATAGATTCATAGTTCCAAGTATGGGAACTCCCAATTTTATTTTTGTGTTTAATGTTTTTTAAAGCGATTTACAGAATACATCTACATACTTACCAAGTTTCAAGAGTATAGTTCATTATAGTTTCGGGGAAAAGTGGTTGTGACATACTGGCGGACAGATAGACGGACAGACATGACGAATCTATAAGGGTTTCGTTTTTTGTCATTTGGCTACGAAACCCCAAAAAATACAGAATACTTAAATTTAATTTAAATGATTGCTTTCAACTTTTTATTGCATAAACCGTTGCCAGTAACGTAGATTTGTGAATCATACATGAATATAAACATGAACATCATTAGCACAGTGAAAGGTGTCTGTAACTGTGAGTAGGGGAAAACAAGTCCTTCTGTGTTTCTTGTCACTCTTTCTTCCAAGACCATCTACGGCCGAAATTTCTTGGAGCGACAGCATAGCTTGACCTCCGAAAAGTCTAAAAACGAGTTTCAAATAAAATTCATTTTTTAGTTTAGTTTTTCATTCCAAATATAAAATATAACAGCAGAAATTTGTCGAGTTACTTGTTCAGTGTAGCTTAAAGTGTATTTGAATAGAAATTGTATTAATACCGGAGCTAACTTCAAGGCAGTGTGACAACTATTCAACCTATTAAAGGCTTTGTCTTCTTGAAGTTACCGACGGCTATACACTTAACTGTCTAATCTTTTCTTTTACATTATACTACTAGGGTAAACTAGGGCGTTATTGATCACCGTTAAGAAATTGGCCACTTGAGTTCTCAAAGCTTTATAATTGAAATTACAACCTTAATCTTAATCTCTATACCACTCAGTTTAATCTCAATGGTACTCACAGTGTTAAGGAATCTTACAGATCCCGTTTCCCGTCCAGTTTTCAGTTGTAGCGTCGCACTGCCAGAGATAATTAAGATCCTTCACTTCTGCTTTGGTCGATATTACAGTAATGACTTTGGCGAGGGAGAGGTAATGAAGGAAGAAATAATTGCAGCGTTTCCTGCGCAAACTCACCACAATGTACAGTACATATAAAATACTGAGATATTATAGTAAATTCTGTAGAATATGACTATAGAAAATAATACAACTAGTTGTTGCCCGCGGCTTGGCCCACGTGGAAGTACACACATCAAAAAAAGTTTGCGATCACTAGGAAAAACAGACATATTTTTTATAATTGTAACTTTATCAAGAAAAAGTGTTTGTAGAATAGGTTTTTTAACTAAAAATACAGTTTATGAAATTAGAAAAAACCCTTTAATAATTTTTTTGTAAGAAAAATGAGCTTACTCAAATCTAATGCGAATGTGAAGAAAATTTGATTGAAAGAAAAAGAGGATTATACAAAAAATACCCTATATTTATTTGAAATGGTTTTTATTTAGTATAATATCACTCTATCTCTGGCTCGAAGACATGCAGAAATCCTTCTGGGCATGCTGAGGATCAAGTTTTTCTTTTTTTTATAGCCTGAAGGGCTGACGAAAAAGCGGACGAGCCACCTGATGGTAAGTGGTCATCGTTGCCTATGGACACAAGCAACACCAGGGGAGTCACCAGTGCAACGCCGGCCCTGTAGGAGAGCTCTTTTTACACCATTCTTGAAGAATCCCATGTCATAGCGCTCCGGGAATACCTCAGAAGGAAGCTCATTCCACAGCTTGCAAGTTTTTGCTGAGCGAGAAAGTGATATGGGTATATTTGGTTTCGTATTCGTCGGACATCATAACCATAAAAGATCTATTATTGAAATTAGGTACCTAGCTACCTATATAAGATAAACTAGCACCAACAAAAAAATACGTTACCCACTCGAATACTGAGAATCACTCTTAATTTCTTTATTTGAACAAACAAAATTGTGCACCTAACAGATAAACACGTGCAAAACTAAAACTTTTTGTACACCTACCCTATTCACGATCCTAACTCGTTATATAATATGATTCGAATAAAAGCGAGTTCAATCGACATACGGGGGTACCGGCTGTAGTTTTTCAAATATGCAATTTACTGATTTAAAAAAAAAGAATCGGGCGGGGACGGTCGCTCGGCCCATGGAAAATGGCTGCAAAAAGAAGAAAAAACACTAAAAAAGTTCGGAAAAAAGTAGTATGCAGGTATGGTAAGTAGCATCGGACCGCCCCGCGCCCCTTCGAGCCTAATTTGTTACGTTACGTACTGCATTTCAAAAGGGGATTAAGCACAACAGACCGATAACTTTTGCAAATGAATGACGATTTAACAATATTTTGTCTTTTGTTTTTTTATAATAATAGCTGGAACATTGGCAGGGGAGAGGGTAAGTGGTTACCGTCGCCCATGGACATGAGTAACTAAAGGCATCAACGATGCGTTGCCGACAACGTAAAACTATAAGGAAAAACGTACCTATTAGTTTGAAAATCTTAAAACACCCCTATACAAAGGTAACTGAAGTAATGCAATACAATAAATTTAATGTAGTCAATGTACCGCTAACCGTTGCAAAATTCCCTTGTTAGGCAATTCTAGGCGTGCATTTTGGCCATGTTTGTCATAACATTGCATTTTCATAGGCCCTTGAACACTAGAAATTTTCAAGTTGATTAGACTTCTTGAAGTTGGTGAAAGTTAAGCTGAACGTTTCTACTATATTTCATTTTCAAAGAAGTTTCAAAGTCCTTTCAAAGGTTTGACTTCCATTGAGACAGAAATCGGAACGATGACTTTAAATTTCTTTTCTCAAAATGGGTTTGTGTGTGCACCCGCAACCATAGAGTCCTAGTGTGGTGATGGACTGTGCAGCTATTTATTTAAACCCATGGGCCGACGTCGCATAATTCCCTTATTCAATCTTTTACTCAAAAGGAACAAATAGTGAAGAATTCACACTACAATTAACACGACTATATAAACATATTTCATAACCGACAACTTAAACCGAAACATTTTATAACTAGTATTTTATGTACGCCCGGTAGCAAAAGACAGACTCTTTGGACAAATCGTAACAAGCCTTTCCGGTTCTTACGTCTAACCAAATAAGTAATGAAATACCATACAGTTTTCCAATGAAGTTAACAATTCAGCTCGACTGTAGGATAGCAAAACGTTACATAATACATTATGGGGAGTTATTATAAGCACCCAGAAAGAAACGCGGCCTGCAATTAAAAGCAACGTTTGCAATTAAAATAATAGCTGTCACACCTATGAGACAATTAGGTGGCGGGTATAAATTCTATGTTTTGGTAGCTCGCCATGGGCTTAATTAGGGCTAATCAAAAAAAAACTAAATGCATAGTAATGGTTGGTAATAGCTGCGACAACTGGTGCTCAAAGTTTATGTGAAATTAAGGATTTTTTACATAATTATTCTCTCTATCTTTCGGCGACAGTGCAACAGTTGTCCACTTTAGGACAAAGGTCTTTCATTATGACTGAGATGTGTCATTAATTATTGAGGAGGCTTCGAGCATACTCCACCATGCTGCTCCGGTGCGAATTGGTGAAAGGCTACCAAGTATCTTAAGTTTTCATGCCATCCCAAGGCCTCTCACGGCTTAACGAGTACTATCTATAGATAACTACCGGGGCCGATGGTTCTACGTACCTTCCGACGCTTTACGAAAACAAAATTCCAAATTCAAACTAATATTGTTATGAAAATCACTTATTGTAGTAGAGCGAATATTATGATTATGCGAATAATATTCTACGATACATTATGATGCATCATAGAATACTAGTTCGGAAACTACGTAGCTAATTGTATTAGACGGTAAAACGGGCAGCTGGAGGCGAGTTTGAGAACCGCTGGCCTGTAGTTTCGTGGTATCAGAGCTCGATGATAATGAATGCGATTACATTCGGGGTTTCAGAAATTAGACCCGTTGGGGTGGTACTTACCGTTATGGTTCGTGGTAGTAATTACTTGTGAAGGCTACGTGGTTTTATTAAGATTTGTACGGCGACCTTAAAATGTTTTAACAATGGAACTTTCTTTTTTTTCTTTTATTTATTCCTTGGATTAACATATCGGTTATGCCTTTGGTGTTAGTTGGTAATTAAGTAAACAATTATTTGAGTTCGTTTGTTACACGGTTGACAGGAATAACTCACAGTTTGAATGATAAAAATTAGGTACATCTGTGAATCTGGGTCTTTTTAACAGGTAGCATGTTTACTTCGGCCGTGTGGTCTTAAGCTCACTCGTATTTTTATTTTATGGTCCGATTGAAATAATTAATTTTTTAAGAGAAATTTATTAAAGTATGTTAGTGAAAACTGTTTCTGTGATTAGCGCGAATAAAATTATAGATTAACGAACAAATATTTTTTTATTATAAAATAGTTTTTCTAATACATATGTATATCACTTACAGATACACCTACATATAGATAACTAGTAATGTAACAATAGAATTTAAATGCGATGTCTATTAGCATTAACAAGCTGAAAAACTGTACGATGAAACATTTCGTTGGAACAACCGAATTTGACCTGAATTATTTATTCTATTACCGATGAACGAAATTATTTCAACAATCTAGATAGACTCTAATGAAACTTCTAATGGCGAAATAATTGAACGCGCTACTTTTTAAATAATATGTTGGAAATGTCAATGATGGTCACTCACATGTGCGCGAACGTTTCTGTTTGTACATTGTACGAATGAATACGTTCGAATGTTCGTATGAATACGTGAAGGTTCGAGGTTCGACCGACCAAAACCCGAGGTGCGACCAATAACGTCACAGATTGGAAAACCACGAATGTGTCAAAAACTTCGCATAAGTACTTAATTATTTGCGAAGGTCGTCCGACAATTGTGGCCAATTGCACGCATTCTCAAACTTGCATCTCTATCCAAAACCTAAATAATTGAAGATTGGCCCGAGTAATTGCGATAAACATTTCTAAGTAACTGATTCTGTTTCACTTAATAGTAAAGAAAACCCATTTTAGACTGTATGCTTTGTGTCGTAAAGTTCAATTTCCATTTCTTATTTAACCGATGACAAGCATAACTTCCAACAAGGCATTATACACGAAGTCACCGCAATACAAGTGTTAAGTGTGACTAAAGATAATAAGCTTGAACGAATCAGTCAAATGATGGAGATGATTCCATCACGCGACTTTTGAAGTGAGCGAGTCGTATCACCTCACACCTCGTTTCTATAATTTTGCTCGTGTCACCAATTAGCAAGCAGTATTAACTGACCGTTTGATGGTAAAATTAACCACACGAACATGGACGAAATTCTTAATATTAGGTATGTAATGGAAAAATCAACGCCGACTAAGTATACTCAGTGATAAACTTAACAAATACAACGATAGAATAACAAAATAAATAATAAATAACGATAGAAAATTGTGAAACACGGAACAACGAAAGAAAAATAAAGAAAGAAATCGTAAAAGACGACGGAAAAGGAGAGAGGCTAGACGAGAACAGAGAGATTCTTTCGATATTTAGAAGTTTAGATTCCTTACCCGGTTCTTTACTCTATAATTTTAAATTCTTTGCGAATCGGTGGTACGAAATGACATTACACATTATTATTATTACACTTTTGTTATTAACACAAAACCTCTATAGCGAGTAATACAGAAACGTAACATCAAACGACGCCCATTCTAGTAAAACAAAACGAGTAAAGTTGTCTGAATGAAAAACATTTCGTTCTTTATTAAATCGACGTACTTCATTCATTCAAAAAACACGTGTCCCGGTGTCGGTGGCGCGAAACAAATGTCACAACATTTAACACATCGATTCGTTCTAAAATTAGGCCCCCCGTACCAAGAGCGGCGATGAACGACAAACGTTAGTAAGGCGTCGTGCAAACTTATCAACATTTTAGCGTTGTGTTTTTACTTTTTCATAGCAATAACTTATTTGCAACATCAACCCTCTCTCCCGTATTAAGATTCCCTATGTCACGGACAACATAATTTATGTAAATAACAAAAGCTAGGACACTAGGTATCTGTTCCGGTAATCGAACACGAGACCACATGTAGGTCAACACCAACTTAGCTATGGCGTTGTTTATAACTACTTAATACGTTTCTTCTTTTGTTTTGATTTTGATATAATTTTTCAGAATTGCAGTACCTAAATACGTGCATTGTCATGTAATTTATTTATTTAATTGCGAATCAAAAAGTGATTAGCTTCAAAATTTATTCAGACACAGTACAGTTATTCGATACTTGTGACAATAAAAACGTTGGTGAATTTTTTACTGTCTTATTACTTCTTTTCTTTCTTACGCCTGGCCGGCATGGTACCGACGATACCTACTCTTGGTATTGATACTGTCCATAGGTAACGTAACGATTAATAATTTAACATCAAGTGAGTCGTTTGCCCTTTATAAAATATAAATTACATAAAAACTATATCAGTGTTGAACACCGGATATAAGCAAGAATCAACATCATCAATTTATTGCATTGTGTTGGAACCATTGAATTACTAAAGTGACAGCGTTTGCGCCGGCCCTAAAGTGTCGTTGTATGCACCGAGTTATTTCATTATACAGTAACTTGCAATGTTGTAATAGTGTCTGAGTAGAGGCCGGACTAAGCTATTAAGGAGGGGAAATTAGTGCATTATTGACTGATTTCCCTTTTCAACTAGCTGATAGACGGCACTTCGCGTCGGCTTTTCGATTTAAAATACGAACTGGCTGTTTGCTCCATTAACTTTCGGTTATATTTGGCTGTTTTAGAAAAAGTTTGACAGTGACAGGCTTGTGAATTGCGATTTTGAATGTGTTCGGAATTTGAATATGGTTGTCCGGTAGCTTTTTATAACAATGGTATTTTACTTTTAAGATTATTCATTCATTCTTTTTTCGCTTTTAGGCTTTAAGGTTTTCTTGAAATCAATTTATTTATATGTAATTCCAATGTTAACTAGTTACATTAGTTTAAACAATACACACAAAACGCAGTCATAAAAGTTCAAAATTATCCATAGAAAACCAATTTCATTTCAATTAAAGCTGAAATGTAAGTAAAGTGACGCCGAAAACCATAGGAGGTGGTTAATGCCGAGAAAAATTCGTAATTGGTGAAATCAACCAAATAACATGTTAACAATCAATTTCAACTAACTATTACATAGAAAACGAATCGGCCATAAAGACCCGATAAAATTACAAAAGAAATCTATAAAATAATTAAAACTTCTAATCGTACCAATTAGTGGGTGAATTTATGGTTTCACTTATTAGGGAGTTATGGACGCAAGGCATACGATTGGAAATAATTGAAGGAACTAAGGACGCGGTTTGAATTTGGAATTCAAAATAGGCGGGAAACTTTTTTAAATAATAACGGTGTTGACAGCAATCACTTTTATTTTGACATGTGTTTATTAGACATGCTTAAGAACGTCTCAATGATGAAATTAATGTATTTTTGAATATTGTATAAGTTTAGTATTTTAAATAAATAATGAACACAATGAATGAAAACAAGTAGATATGCCACTCGTAATTTAAATGTTAGGCGGTTAAATTCCGCTAACTGTTGTTATTTTTAAAATCATCACTTTTTAACTAATACATTTCGTAATAAATTTTAGCATCCATAATTACATAATAATCATCATTACAATTGGCAATTGTCACAGTGAAATAGCTGTAGAAATGAATGTAACGCAACTATAGTTATACTTAAGTTCAATGAAAATAATAATATTACCAATAATGTATGAAAAATAAGTGCTAATTTCATGTTAAAAATTTGACACAATTTATAGGTGCATACGATAAAATCGTAGTCGTAAGTTTCTTTTCTTTCCACCTTTTAAAATGATGGTGACACACTGGTACAGCCTATCCTTAAGTAACGAAAGTTATCTTACCATTACATGACTGCTGTTTTCGTTTGACGAATATTTATCAAAAAAAGATTTTAAGAAAGAAAGAAACATTTATTCCAACATTAAAACTTCAACAAGTACAGCAGAATATATTAAAAGATAAAAGTTAATATTAAATGAAGATTTTCAAAACGATATAGCGGTTCTCAAACGTAGATACAACACGTGCCTAATAACCCTTTTTGACTTTGTAAGCGGGAAAATCGACGCGAACTAAGGTGTCTGGTTTACCCCATAATACGTAAGAAAACAAAAGTTCTCCCATATGCACGAATAATTTTATTAGGTCGGCGAGGCATTCGCGCTCTTTATCTAACACTCGGTGTAATGAAGCAGATATAAAAACTAATTGGGGCCTACGATTGGTGCTACGTTTAGTAGTTAGCACTGATTTTCGCTGATCGATTGTTGATATTCAAATGAATTCGTAGGCTTTTTGTTAACCGCCTTTGAAAACGTACGTTAGTTGGGGTTATTATCGCTTTATATGAAACGCGGAACTCCTTCCAAGAGGGGATTTTTTAAATTTAAATTGCATTGATGTGTAGTCAGGAACAAGCTTTCATTGTTTATTTATTTTTTTAATTTTTTATTTATGTCACCGACGAACAAGCAGACAAGCCATTATCAGTTACGGTCATTATTTGCTTCCAGGTGGTGTATTATCGGCTATGAACATAAAAATCTACCAAAGAACACATTAATATGGTTAAGCATACCTCACGCACACAAACATATTCATCCACCAATAGCACACATACACGCGCCGGTATCAATCACGAATACTTACATTGTGGCAATTTAATGATCTCAAAATAATGTAGTGACGTGCCGGCCTTTATTCAGCGGCCAAATTAACATGAGATGAAACTGTGCGATTATGGCCCTTGACACCAGGAATTAAGAAGCTCCCATGTGCCGAATATAATAAGGCAGTGGATTTAACAGCGATGTTCAAACTGTGAATGATACTTTGTGTTTATGCGTTCTCACTTTGCCTTAGAGTGACTAATGGTGTAACATTAAGGATTAAAATTTTTGTTTTGTATTTGAATTTATTTGAAATGTGAATACTGTTATTCTGTAGTTAAGTAAGTATAGCTACCACGGCGCACCGGTAGTTTTTGCTGGAGGTTCGAGGTGTACTTGTAGTTAAAGTCTTCGAGAGATGTAGTAACTTTTGACAGTAGAAGTGTCAAGAACTTGTGAGTCTTTTGGAATAAAGTCTGGCAGTTATGAATCTTATTCAAGCGATTTATTTAGCTAATTAGAAATAATATTATTGAAATTATCAGTTCTGTTGACTACATTAATTTACAAAGTTGAACAGTAGTTTAACTTTATTTACTTTCCACCTTTGTAGATCGCCTTTATAGATCGAATAGAAGAAATCGATACCTTGATGCCTTAAGTATAGTTTGTTATTTATACAACACATACATAATGGCATTTCAGCACTCAGATTTTATCGAACATCAGTATCCAACGCGATTTATATCATACTTCCTTCTTTCAAGTCAGCGTTAAAAAGGTTGAGTACCCCTGGCCACATGAGATCATGGTTGGCTCACTTGATTTATTCCTTTAACCGTCTTGACCTACATTCGTGTATTGCCTTTAATTGTTAATAAGCATAATTAAAATGCGTGTTAAACATATACGCACGGACGGACCGACGACAGGAGTGTTTTATTAATAAATCAATGAGTATGGGTCACTCCGAGTGGTTTAGCGTACCGTGCGAGATCAGTGTGGATTGTAAAAAATGTTCAATTACAACAACGTAATGTATAATAGCCAGGATTTTTTTTACTCTGGATTTCATAACAGTAATCTATATTTTTACCCTTGTTAAAATTTATAGTGGAAATTAATATAAAAATTGCGTTACAAAGCTCAATTGATATCATCATTACAACCCTTATTTGTCCCTTCCGGGTTTGATCTCACAATATAAGGAGTATAGAACATAGTCACCAAGTCTGAAGTGAAGATTAGCCGATCTCCTAAAATTATCATGATTTAATATACTCGTAAATTGTTTAACTTTATTGAATTATTGATTTTTATTTATTTTACCACCGATAATTTTCCAGGTTTTTCCTGAAAATGGTACCTACCTAAATTGTCTACTTAACAATAGATTTTTTTAATAGTACCTACATATGGCTGATAAAAAAGCACACAGCTTTCTACACTTAAGTTGTAAAAATGTAGAGTTGCCACTTAGAACCAAATTTAGTGTACTCACAGTTCAATTTAGCTCGTAAGCAAAATTTACTTAAGGCATTTTAAATTCTTGCTGACAATCTACAATGAACCTTAATCACAAGGTAAGAAAGCCAGTCTTGGTGTGGATTGCCATTAAAACAAATTCCCTATCCATCGCGAATGGAGTATAAAAAGAGAAATTTTGGTAATACATCATAGCGACTATGAGTAGGTATTATTAAACCACAGAATAGTTTGAACGACAGTCGTAAAGTTAGATGAATACTCGTTTTAAAAGGATTTTTTCGTTTGTTTGCTACAATATACGGCTTTACTTGTTCTGATCGAAGCGCGAAGGTCCGAGTCCCCAAAGGGACAGAAAAATTGTGTTATGTTTACAGAGAAAATAAAAAAAATGTGTTTAAAACACGGGATTTAACACAGAAGCTTTTAACACATAAACGTTAATTAACAAACGTAATAACTTTAACCTTCGGAGCAACCATCAATTTATTTAGCATTACGTTCTAGCAGAACAAAATGTTTTTATGTTTCGTAATCCTTTACATGTCACGAAGGCGCGCGACATCGCCTTATCGCAAAGGATATAAGATTGAAAATGTTTGACAACACGAGCCATTGTCAATTACATAGTTTACAGCATATGTAAGCATTCATAATCTAAGTGTGCTAATTAGGAACACGATAAGTATGTGGGAAGTGTGCTATTGTGCTTATGGTTACGTAGTTGCTAACAGTTTAGTAACATTATGGATTAAAACGAGAAGAAATAAAGTTCATAACTCCCTGAATAATAGAGAGGGTAAAGCCTTCCTCCTGTTAGAAGGAATGGATCGATTCTTTTTCTCTTCCGTCCCTTAAAAGGTGTGTGAAGTCCGCTAGTCCGCAGTTGGCCAGCCTGGTGGCCTAAAGCCTTCATCTTCTCATTCAAGATACCCTTGTCCAGCAGTGGAACAGATGGGGTTGCGATGATGATCTCTTCCGTCTTTTTGGCCAGTAATACGTCAGTGATACCTTATTTAAGTTTTAAATATTGCAATTTAATAATCGGTAGAGCCTACACTTTTTTGAGGGTAGTTCTCAATTAAAGGTGTAGCTGATATCAACTAGATAGGCCAGCTACCTACCATGTTTTCCTTAAAATGTATGTAGTACAGAATTTGAATCCAACTTCTTTCAAGTGATGGTTAAATCACGACTCTATCTCTACCATATGGCATGCGAAAGTAATATTACCTTAAAATGAACACACCCTGAGGTGAATAAATAACTACATGAATCAAAAGTGACCGAGGCGCGTCCCACGTAACCCACCTGCTGGACTGACAGATACAAGCGATTAACGATTAATTAATTAATTTATTTTAATTTTATTTATTTATATTCATACTTGGTTAATGTAAAGAGACTTTGTCATAACCTTTTTTATATAGTCAAGCCTTACATTGTCAATTACAACAATTACAATGTGAATTAGATGACTTTTTTTATAATTAAAGATCCGGATAACAAGCGACTCTTTGAAAATCAAGAAAAAACAATTATAATTTTGACGACTTTACAATTTCTTTTTTTGTGATACCGCACAATACTATGTGTATACGCTGTACTTTATTTTGCCGATAACTTAGCGAAATAAATTAGCAAATAATAATATCAAAATTTAAGATTCTGTTTTTAAGATTTTTTGCGGTTTCTCAAGCATTCTGACAGCTGTCTCTCCTTCGCCTTCCCTTCCACCTCTCTTCTCCCTTCACTTCTAGCTTATCTCTCCCCGTCACCAATACAACCCATGGTTCACCGGCTAATTACGTTCGATTATGATCACGTCGCGACATTGAATATTTTATCGGTGCATTGTTCTTGTACGCTTTGTGTCTGCAGCCCTACAGTCTCTGCACCTTCGAGAACGGAGCGCTGGTTACA
>DWJQ01000336.1:0-15272 GCA_018248915.1 Hesperia meskei straton | reverse complement strand
TTCCGATGTCTAAGCTATATTACTGCATAGTTTCATGAAAATCCGTTCAGTAGTTTTTGCGTGAAAGAGCAACAAACGCACACACACACTCACTCACACACTCACTCACACACACACTCACACACTCACATACATCCTTGCAAACTTTCGCATTTATAATATTAGTAGGATAATATTAGTAGGTTAGGAAGTACTCCTTTATTTTAAGTCAATCTTTAAGTATTTTTTTAAGTATCGCGGCCACAAAAAGGCTTGGTTTTTGTAAACTTACATTTTTTAATATTACTTTAAAATTAAGTGGTCTTTACTTTTTCCTTATAAAGAATTAGGACAAACGAGATTGAGTATCTTATATCTTAATAATACAAAAGGTTTGTACTTAAACGTTTTTAACACAGCAAGGGCACTTGGCTTGTTATGAAGTTTGTTAATAATCGAACTTTCCGAGTGAAAACAAGAAGTATCGATCCTGCCTTACCAGCCTCACCTACCAACTGTTACCAGGTTTATGTTCAACTTTTTACTACTTTTTAAAAGCCTTCTTGGCGATTTTATGATCCTATCAAATTATATGCGCTCTGCTTAATATATTTTGCATGTACATTTCTTGAGACGAGTTAATTCTTAATTAGCAACTCGTACAAGAAATTTTAAGAGCGGGTCTGAGTAGTACGCTACTAACTACATATACAAAATGTACCTACCTACTTATTGTTTATAGTTGCATGTGAAAAAATTGCAAGGGACCATCTACATTGATACTGACAATACGAAAATCATCGCCATTGGTAAGCGTTGTGGATAGTATAGGTTGCGGTGATGATGATGATATAAATGAATACCCTATTATCCATTCTATCTACATCTTCTCTCTAGGTATACATATTACGAGTATAATAAAACTGTAACGGATAGTATAGATAGTATGTTCGTGCACGCTCATCTCAGAAACGGCTGATCGGATTTTTATGGGACTTTCACTGGGAAATAGAGGAGTTTGTGGAACAACATAAAGACTACTTTTTATCCCGGAGTTCCCCCGGGATCGGGATTCACGCGGGAAAAACTCCTTTGCACGAACGAAGTCACGGGCAAAACAAGTAAAAAATTTATTAATTATGGCAGCAGAACGTAATTATCATAAAGTTATTGTATAAATTGTGACTATGGCAATACTTGTACATTCTAATTTACTAAATCGCTTTTCTAAAACAGGGATTAGTCAGGTTTCGTCGCACCGAAACTCGTTAAAGTTAAATTAGCTAGAGACAACTCTCCTAACACAAAACAAATTGATTCTTCATATTGATTTTCATTTAAGGATATATTTAGAAGAATATGAACGACAAAATCTATGAAGATTAAAAGGGATTTGTATAACAATTCATTATTTGTCTTAAATAAAAAGGTTATCTAATTGCAGTTTACAGGTAAATATTTTGTATTAGCGCTATATAACTAACTTTTTACAAAAAAATAACCGACGTCAAAGTCGACATTAACTCAAAAACCACTCGCCAGATGTCGCCCCAATTTAGGTATAAGAGACCACACGGAAATCACTTTCTTTCGAACAAAAAAAAAAACAAAATCGGAACACCCAGTGAAACGTTAGCATAAATTGAATTCACATTATTGAGAATAACTTAATAAATGACTGTCAGATGTCGCTCAAATTAAAATGCGACCACACGGCAGTCATTAGCTAGAATTATCGAAATCAATTCATTGTGTACGAAGTTATGAGGTAACATTAGTTATAAGAAAAAAATACAGACGAATTGAGAACCGCCTTTTTTGAAGTCGGTTAAAATATTCACATAACAATAGATAGACCATTAAGCTTCCAAACGTATAGGTAATTATTAATTAAAACAAAGTAGGTCAAAGTATGCGTTATATTTGTAGGCTATATCCTATATAGGTACTACCTAGTTTACTATGTAGGTACTCAGTGAAGGAACTTATTTTCATAACATAAAGTGTAAGCAACATAACTCTTATTTTATACTATACTTAATTACTAACTGACCCGGCAAATTTTATTTTTGCCAAAAAATGTTAAGGGTGAACAAGCCTTATCACTTAGGGGTATGAAAAATAGTAGCCGATTCTCAGACCTACTGAATATGCATATATAAAATTTGGTAAGGTAAGTAACATTGTGACACGAGAATTTTATATTTATCTAAGTATAAGATAATATTGCTACCACTGTAGGTTTAGTCTTGGCAAAGGTTATTCAATTCTCCGAACTCCAGGTCTTTAGAGCGCTTTTATATTTCTGAGATCCTCTATACAATCTTTTCATCATTTCTTGTGTGTCTTGTAGGTCTTACTGTGAGATACTATTTCCGAGAAGTCCTTTAAGTACCCTTCCTGAGGTTATGGAATCAAGTAATTCAAGAAGTACTAATAACAGTTCTCACTCAAGACTATTATTACAGTGTGTTAACAATAATTTAAACTGAAATTGGAATATTGCTTACATCTAGAAAGAAATGTGAACAGTTTTTGGCGACATTTGCGTTGCCGTGTATTGCCGTTATGTTGGTAAATAGTTTTATTGCGCTGAATGTGTGCCAGGGCCGACCATGTTAGTGACTGGCCAGACTGTTTGCTTTTCGACTGTGCTTTAAATCCAATTCAGTACTAACACGGATACTTTTTTTATTCAAAGTGCAGTGGTTGTCATCTGGTCCTATTTAAATTTGAGCGACATCTGACGGGTAGTTTTTGAGTTATCTCTTTTGAGTTATTGATTTCAAAGACAGTTATTTTTTATTAAAAAAATAGTTATCATTTATTTCTTCTACTGCCGGAGAAAAGTGCTAGTTGGGAGAAATTAGCGAAAAACCAGTCAGAATTTTCATGATACTTATAGATCGCTTATCAATTTTTAAATAAATAAGAACATTTACGTTTATAATCACTACTTTGTATGCATATATTTTTGCAATACATAAAATCTGCTCTTCTCCATTAAAACTCACATAGGAATCCTCACACTTCTACGTACGTCAATTATTTAAAAAGTGATTATATACAAAATTTTGTCTTTGCGTACCTACCTTTAAAAATAATTACATTGCAGTACTAGACTGTAACATTATTGTACCTATAAAGAAGTCAAATGGAGAAACCCTGCGCCTCTCGTAAAGAAAATAATTAGAACAGAGAAATAATAGAGTAGCTATCCGAAGTATGTCGTTAAGCAAGCTAATTTACGTAATTTATAACTCGAAAAAAATATTCGCATATTATTTAAACGGTTATTGATATTCACTTTAAATGTTGCATTTCTAAAAAATCGCACCGTGAAAGTTTGATTAAGATAAAAAATAAAACGTAGGTAAATAAGTAACGCAACACATTATTTGTTTTTGAATAAATAAAAATTTAATAGCTTTTGCCATTACTGTTGTACATAACATCTTTACCAATCAAAAAAGAAAAAAAACCTATTTAAACATGTTGACATCAATATTATAATATCCATCTGTCATAATATCTAATCTAATTACAATATTATACTTCTACCTGCTTTTGAATAACGACATCCCATACAAAACTTCCACAAAGATCGTGAGTAGATAGGTACAGTAGTAGGTAGTAGGTGAGTAGAAATTAAAATGTAGGGATACAATGAAAATCGTAAAATTTATGAAGTCTTTATTTTGCAAATAGATTAGAACTAACCATCTAATATTCTAACATATGTATCTGCTAACTGGACTATCCATCGTAGTCTCCCAAAATTGAGTCTTGATCTAGGTCGGTAACTGTAATTGTCATGGGCGGCAGCGGACGGGTGGTGCTGCAAGGTCGTTTGTTACCTTATTATAAAATATATGTATGTTAAGCTTATAATACCGCTTATTGAATATAAGATATAGCATCCCCTATATCAACATAGGTACAAGGAAACCAATTTTTTTGTAAAATCTGGGAAATAAAGAGCAGAATTCGAATGGGAACCGCATCTTCATATCTGGCTAGTATGGCTCAGTTCCATTTTTCTGGCACATTGCCTGATGTCACGTCCTTTAAACGTATGTTAAAGAAGATAACATAATAAGTTACATATTCGACAGATAAAACTTAAAAAATGTATTGCCAAAGGATTATGAAACGAGATGAAAGAGCAACCTAATCGTTTCGTTTTCTCAGTCCACTGTAATTCACAATGATCACTCTTGTTAGAGATTTGTTAGAACTTATCTACGTTGCAATAAATTCAGAGAATTCTGACACGTTTATATGCTTAAACTTACATTATTCAACTATCCTACTGAATATGAAATCGTGAGATGGAAGTGGAGCATAGTGTTACGATACGACGTGTAGGTATAATTACATTCATTTTAATCCATATTACTCCCTCCTAAATTTTGATAAATAATTTATTATGGGTAACTTCCATAAATTATAAAGAAATTGCGTTCTTGAACTTTATTATGAAAGTAGTGAAGGGCCTCGCTTCGCTTCAGGAAACAATTTTGTACGTTTACAATTATTAAATATCCTCCCATTTTTGTAACATTTTTCATTGATGCTCAGCTACTATTGGTGATAACGTGATGTGGCTATATTAGGTACACCCTTTCTTTCTTCCTCGGTAAATGTGCCTACTATCCGACATGAAAAATAATATTCAAATTAGAACCAGTAGTTTCTTAGATTTGCCCTTTGAAACAAATTAACAAACAAACTCTTCTATACATATAACGCATATTAGGTACCTATAGTAGTTTTAGTTATTACTATCATAACATGTTTTTTTTACACCAGCGTAAATACAATCAATGAAATATTTGAAGAAACTTCAAGACCTCTCAAACTTAATTAAGTAATAACATTTAAATGTATAGAAATATCCATAAGACCATAAGACATTTTTATACACAATCCAACGGTCGCTCTTTCGTAGCCCAGCTACTTAAAATTATCCACTCTCTTGAGTCATAACTGCATACCACTCAATTCAAATTAGGCCCATTGCAATAAAGGAAAATGAGATTTTTTTACGAACTGAGAAGTCTTGTTTTTATTGTGAAAAAGAAATCCCCCAAATGCTGATTAGGTAGTTCATTTATTCGAGGGGTATTTATTATGGCTCTCTCTTATTGTTAGCGTTTTGACGTGAACCTTACATTGGCTTGGATTAATGGTGATTGTTCTTTTGCTTAAGAACTTTGTTTAAGCAATTTTTAGCCGTTCGTCATTATAAGCCTACAGAACTGTCTGTTATATTTTTTTTAATAGCCGATAAAAGAAAACAAGCCAGCTAATGGTTAGTGATAACCGTAGCCCATGTACGTACATCATTAATGCTACATAAAAAGAAGTAATTGACAATGTTGAGAAGTTAATTTCTCTTAATTCGCCACATAAACGCCATAAGGCGCTGGCATACCGTCTAATAAGATAAAGTATATATAACCGATGCTGCCGACCAATAAAAAACATAACCCTCCTTCTGACGCAGTCGGGTAAAAAAGAAAAGGAAAGAAATACTTAAATTACTGCCGCTCAACTTACAAGCTGAATCAGCATTCAGTTCCGTTCAATCACTGACTCCAGCAATGGTGGTAGCAGCCAGCTAAGCTTCAGCCATTATAAAGAGGTTGACTTCTTTAGTCTTTAACGATACCCTGCTTTGGCGGTATGGCAATAGGGTTAGTACTATGAGCCACTTCAAGACAGTACCGCAGTTATAACTTCATTATAAAATTAAAGTAAAACGGTTTATCTTCACTGGACATAAAATATATTTTATTTGTTAGTTTTTGTAGAAAGTTAAAAAATGTACTAGAGATTACTTGATACATTTCTTGTTATGTTTCATTTTCCCTACAGTAAAGAATTAGGTATTGTATTGTGTAAAATAATCAGACTCCAACCAATATTTTGTAAACATACTTATCACCTCAAAAGATCGATACTATTCTAAATTAATTTTTTTATGTATAATATTTAGGCAAAGAAAGGATTAAATCTAAGCAAAGAAACTAAACCTCCCCGCAATAAACGATCTAACAGATTGCTCAATAAATACTGAACCAATGAACAAACAATATTAAGAACAGTTAGACGATAACAACCAGCGAAGCACTCAATCAGAAATAATGAGTTGGAAGATTAGATAAAGCGTAGTAAATAAACAGAGACAAACCAATAAATCTCTCAACACCAATTACAAGTATGATCGTGTCTCACGCGGGAATCGAACCGACGCGCGACGGCCGAGTCAATGGCCCTTTGGGGAAATACGCTGCAATGGCGGCGAGAATTCCGTAAAACTAAGGGTTGGGTAGTAGGTAAGTTTCTTTTGTGTTCCTATATTCCGATGGTAATACATTTAAATATGTTTAAATAAATTGGTGTTCCATACATGTAACAGGAGTAAACCAAAATAACCATCAACAAAAATAACCATCAAGATGATGGTCATAAATAAACGACATGACATTGTAGAAGTAATTAAGAAACACTACTGAATAGGCGGATGCCGTCCAAAAGTTTACGTTTTGGAGGGACTGGATGCTGGATGGATGGACTGTGGAATGCTGGCGGATCACCGGTCCGAACAAAATGCCCATTTACCTTTATTTTATCCACCTTATAGTACTGTACTGTAACAAAGTTTTAATTTGATTTGAAGCATTGGTTTAACCAAAATTACATGGGCGAGGCGATATGGTGAGATCTATCCAACGTGAATTTATGTAGAATGCTAATCGCGAACATTAGTAATTTACCAGCCAACTACATTAAAGTTGTCGTTTAAATTGTTATAATAATATAACCATTTTCATAAATATTGCGGATGTCGTGATAATAATACCTACCTGTTCATCAATACATTTATACTCTTTATAAGAAGGTACATTGTTCGTCTTCAATTAAGCCACCACCTGACTACTAAAAGTCATGTAGGTTATTGTCGTGTAAATATAGACACTTAAGACTTAAAGACAACTTATGAAATTATATTATGTTCCCGTTTGATATGGAATTCATCGCTATTATAATGGTACAAGGATCTTTTGGCGCGTGGGTGACAGAGACAGCGCCTTACCTGTACAGTTTGCCTTACCTGTAAGGCGCTGTCTCTGTCACCTACGCGCCAAAAGATTCTTGTAGGACTGTCCCTACATCTCAAAATATCAGCCCCTGTGATCAAGGTTCTTTGCAGACTGACGGCGGGAATTCAAAATGCCGTAAGTAAATTTTGCTTACAAGTTAATTTGAACTTTGAGTAAAGAAAAGAAACTGTTTTTAGTAGCAATGACAATTCCATATTCACAGGTACATTTACACATAAGACTCAGGTACAGACAGTAATGTATAATTTTATAATGACTGACACTGAAGTAGTAGTTTTACCCTTACTTACCATTTAATGGTTCGAGTAGATACTTACCGATCCACTCGTTTGTCGTTGTTTACATAAAATTATTCGTAGCAAGAATAATGTAAAAATACCTTGAATGTTTTCTCAGAATTTGAAAATAATAAAAGACGGATTAAAAGTTAGAAGTTTTCGTAAACGTTATTGCTGGGAAATATTGGGAGTAAATAAAAGCAAAACATGAGAAAATTTAATGCACTGTTTAATAAGGTCGAGCTGATAACACGTAAACAATGTCAGTTATGTAATCATGGTGATGATTAAAATTAAATTTGGGGGCCCGAGAATATAAATATCGGTAAATAATAATTGTTTGAGTCAGCTGCCAAAAGATTTTGTAATATTCCGAAAGGAACGGGGGAAAACGGACTGCATTGGGCTGAAAGAAAGTATTTTCGTTCCTTTCGATTTTTTTTTACTGTTACCCGACAACGCATCGATGATACTTTTGATGTAACTGCTGTAAAGACGATGACCACTTTCTAATGGCTCGTCATCATTTGTCTTGTATTCACATGAAAAAGGTGATAAGGCATAATAATTGCTATACCCATAATAATAAAGAAATCGCGTTTGACGGCATATTTTCACTCCTTTGTACTCCTTCCTACAGCATAATTATTATCTCAAAAAAGAAACAAATGAATAAATATTATGAAACGCGCCTTTCCAGTTGCGTAAGGACTAATTTCTTTCTGCCTTTAAGGTAAATTAATTAATAATTTCTTATCTTAGTTTATGGAAACAACGCGGTAGCAGCAAAATATTTCCAAGGAAACTTGCGTACACTTAATTATCTTGTATAAATTAAAAACAAAATTGATTTTTTCTCGTGGAAGATAACAATGGAAACTACCAGTTTGTTATTTTTAAGAAGTCTGTAAAAAGTTCTTCATGTTTAAACAACCAATTTCTACGAACATTTTTGAAAAATGCATCATAATATTATGGGTTTTAACTGTACTTTTAAGTCTTTATTTAGGGAAAGTACCTAGTTAAATTACTAAACTGTATTAGATTTGTCCTGTACGCGGTTTCCCTATGTTCGAATGGTACCAATTTTGCCCTTTCAAGAATTTAATTCAACAACCCTCGACCATCAGTTATAGGATGATGATGAATAAACGTTTTATCTTGACGATATGTGTTTAATTTAGTACAACTATAACGGTAATAAAACACAACACACAAAACAAAAATGTGTGTATCTTCAGATGGAGAAAATAAATTAAAACTCTTTATTCTTTCCGCTCTACTTGAAATAGAACTCAAGACCATGGGATGGCAGTCATTGTGCTAAATTGTACATTGGGTCGTCAAAATTTATGTGACGACATCGCACATACGTCACACGATGACGTCACCGAAGCCTGAATCTTCAGGGCTCCAATCCAAAACCAAGGGTGTCACCAACGTCGAGGACCCTTCAATTTTAGAATAAATTATGCATAGATATAAATTGTGTAGACAACCCTAACTTCTTGTGGTCGCGGCATTGCCGTTTTGTAGTCGAAATTCAAAACGTCTTAATCTGATACCACTCTTTTCATAAAGCTATTCCGGTCTTCGTTCGGTTTGTGGTCGCAGAGTTTTGGGGAAAGACTTTGTATTAATTCGTTTATGTTGTGGTGAGATTTAACTTTTAGGTCAAAACCAAAACTCAATTTCATTGGCTTAATTGTTTTTGTTTATATTTCAAACAAATCTGAAATTATTAAGGACTTGGTATTTAGAAAGTTATACACACCTGTTTATTAGAATGTAAATTAATCAACTGTACTAAAAAAGTTTTTAATGGCAAACAAAAAACAAGAACAAAGAACAGTACAAAGTCTTCCTTCCACTTCCGTTCCACACCTTCCAAGAAATCAACAAACAAAGAAGTCAATTATAGTAAAAAGCAAGTAAATTAAGAAAATTTAAAAACATTTCAGTGTCAGTTATTTACAAAACTATGTAGTTATTGATAAATAAAATCATAATCAACTGTTTGTAGGTGGTGCTACGGCGTAGCATCTTCGACGTAGAGGTTGCGTTGGCTTCAAAAATCTAATTAAAACGGTTGACCAAAGATGGTAGCTTGCTCTAATACTAGTTATCGACCAAGTTAAGCAACAGCGGGCGCAGTCAGTCAGTGGACGGGTGACCGCAAGTGGGAAAAAAGATTAGCGTTTATTTGCTTCCATTATTGTGAGATGGCAGTCGACAAACTGTATTGGAAGACTTTGGGCAGCATAAAGGTTTCCAAGGTGATTTTTGAACCTTCCTATCTGCACTGGAGTTTCGTAAAGGATGCTCTAGCTAGGTCTCCTCAGTTTTGAGTAGAGATAATAATATGTGACATTTAGTGAGCTATTTATAACTTTAAGCTAGACTATAAACTAAAGGCATTTATGAGATTTTCAAATATGATTAGGACGAATCGCATTTACATTTTATCAGTTGAATTAGATTTTATCTTACTTTATCAGAACATATTTTTAGGAATGAGATTTAATTTTTTTAGATCATTCAGGACACGTAAATTAGAATGTCAATAACATTTCTAACTGTCAAACTTACTTTTACTTCCAATACTATATCCAAAGTACTCAGAGTTAATATTCCGCAATACTAGGACAAAACAAATGATATATTATCTCGAAATAAACGCCGACCCTTAACAAGACAGATCTCCGTTCCAAGGATTTTGGATTCGATTTTCAAGGCGGATTTAAATGATGAGTTTAAAATACTGTCTGTGGTCTACGGCTGGGTGTGTGTGTGCTTGTACTGTGTGTTGTCCATAGGCAACGAGTACGTAGCTCAATTTTTAAAATTCAAATAAACTCACACCTTTCCTAAAAATAATAGTTACATAACACAATAAGGTATATTGTACCTAACAATATTATAATGTTTGTTGGACCTGAAAAACCTTTGAACCATTTATTCAGTTTTCTCTCAATGTCGCTAATTTTCTTCTTGCAAAGCACAGTCCAATTATTTTTAATAAAACGAAAAATAAAGACCTTGAAAAGATAATAAGTCACACATTCCAGCCTCACAACACATCAATCAATAGCAACCACAGATTCACGTGGCAACTTGTAACGCGACGCAATTTGTATGGCGTTGAAAGGGCAACTTTATAATTGGTGTCGAGTCGATCCAAAGTTATTAACGCGAGGACAATGGTGTAGGAAGCGACACCGCGAACAATGCTTCTTTAACCGACGTTCGGAGTATTGTATAATTCTATTTGTGTAACATTTTGAACGTATTCAGTATGAGGAAACGTGTTGATTCATATTTTGTGGCTATAAATATTTCGCTAAAATATCCTCAAATTATCCTGTTTGAATATAATATTCTGTTCTTCGTTATATTCGATCGAAATGATATATGGAAAGATTAAAGTGAAGTGGTTTTTTTCTTTCAACACTTTTGATGCCACTAGCGGTAAGCTCGAAGTAAGGGTAAGATTAGTAGTCTAGAAATGATACATTAGAAATTTTAGACCGATTTTTTATGACAATGGCGTTAGAAGACACAATAAAAAATAATCAAAACATTAGAGTTAGAAAGTTTATAAATATGCATTTAAATAAATGTACATTTTAGTCCCTCTAAATATAAAACGTTTTTAAACAATATCCAATACATTTATTCTGTTGAAAGCGGTAACGCTGAAATAACTCCAATTTCCGCAAACAAAACGGATCCGACATATTTTGTTTTAAACTCGTTTTACTGACAGCTTTTGTTTCATCGTACGTTTTGATGTTTTTACTAAAATATAATGTAACAAACAATCATAGATTAATTTATAGTTACAAATAATATAAAAGTAAAAACAAACATTTGTAATTTTAAGGGCCTCTTTCACCACCTTCAAGTAAAGCAGTAGTACAAGTAGGCTAATCGTCAGTTAAAGTCACACACACGTAAGTTCACGTGTGAATTTCACGATGTCCGAATAGCACTAATCATAAGATTAACTGACCCGTAACTGACTTATCGCATAGTTTCTTTACTTGGAGATGGTGAAAAAGTCCCTAAGCGTAATGAATATAATACAAAGCAATAATATTGCAAATAATAAAGCAATAATATTAATAAAATTTGTGTTGGCGTTTACATGTCTGAAGTCAATCCTGAAAGTGGTATTCGGCATATATTGTGGCAACCCATAACTGTCCCTTTCCTGGGCACAGATCTACTCTCATAACGTAGGAGGTCTAGACTAATAGTCCATCACGTTGGTAAGTGCAGATTGACGGACATCACACACCTTTTGAGAATTTTATGAAAAACTTTCATATGTGCAGGTTTTTTCACGATGTTTTTCTTCACCGGAGCAATTGATTACGAAGTTCTAATGCGCAACTATTTTTGAAAACTAGAGATGAATGTTAGGATTTTAACATTTTAAACCACCTAGCTATCGCTGCTTTTTACCGTTAGATTATAGTTAGCAACATATATGTTACATTCTTCTTGCTTACGTGGGGTGTGAAAATGGTACCCAGTATATAAGGGATATATCAATGACGGGTAAGGGTATTAATTTCCTAAATAAGCATTAGCCTGGTTAATTAACTTTTCAACGGTCGAGACGGGAAGTCGTGACCGCGCCGCTACACCTCATATTAAGAGTAAATCCTTCCAAATGCATAAATAATTTATCTGACGCTGGATTAAAAGCAGCCTTGTTTACACCGTCGCGTCCTAAATATACTTCAGGACACTAGATTTTGACTAAGAAATGTGTTAATATGTTATCGTCACTAAGATCTAGTTTAGAACGTTTTGTATGTCCATGTACAAAATGGTTTCGTTTTATTCATATTTTTTAGTTTCATTATCCTGTAGCTTAATTGGCAATGTTCATGAAAATAGAGGGGTGTCAACATAGGTTCGAGCAGACGTTTTATGTTATTGCAATTAGCTAAATAGAGAAATTCTGTGAAGTAGAGTGTGGCAATGATTAGGTATTTATAAGTCATTTTATAATCAAGTTATACTACATTGCACACATCAATGAAGAAGTTGTATGCCATGCTAAAGTGCAACGTAATAAAAGTTTATTTACTTATATTTTAAAGATGTTCGTATTATTATCGGATAAGAAACTTTACAACACCTAGCTAGCTAGTTAACTTATTTTAAAGCAGGACGTATAAAAGATGAAACTAATCACATCGTAATTACTTTCATAATTTTTCAGCCTTTAATCGTCTGTTGGTGCTGTCTCGACATCATCAAGCAGAATTTTAAAACTAGCCAAGTGCGAGTCGGACTCGCACACGAAGGGCTCCGTACCATTATGTATATAAACGCAAAAAAAATCTGGTCTGTTGTATAAAAGCCATGTGAACATTGTTTTATTGTAGCCACATATTACCCACAATGCCATCTCTTGGACCGAAAGGTAAGTAATCTATCGCTGTGGCGTCGAAAGTATGGGGGCCCACTAAATATTTATTTTATATTTGTTTTTTACTATTTGTTGTTGTAGCGGCAACAGAAATACATCATCTGTGAAAATTTCAACTGTGTTTCAATTTCAACAGACGGACGGACGGACGGACAGCGAAGTCTCAGTAATAGGGTCCCATTTTACCCTTTGGGTACGGAACCCTAAAAAGACTGCTGCAGCATAACCTTCACCAAGCCACATCGCCGCAGGTTCTACGAGCCGCAGACGAACGGGTCGCACGAGGAGTTCGCGCCGCACGCCAAGCGGCCCGCGGGGCTGTTCCACCCCTCGCCCTTCTGCCCGCTACCCAGCAACGCCAGCCTCTTCGACTACCACCCCTACCACCCCTACCACGCGCCGGAGTCCGGCTTTGAACGACGAGATGGTAGGTATAAGACGTGATAGGTGGTAGACCGGTAGAACTGCTTTGTACAGTTGTAACTTTAAATGAAATTTTAGAACTTCTTCCAATTTTCACAACGTTTATTCGTTTTGGAAAGTTGCTTTATCATTGAGGAGAAGTGGTGGCAAAAGATACTCCTCAGGATATCTTTTAAGGAAAACTAACAGAATTTATTACCCTGCTCGGAACTTACTGCATATAATATTGCCATTCATATATTTACCCTATTTATTAATGAGGGAGTCCTAAGTAGTCCCGAGAGTGTGAAGGTTATAAAAGATTGCAAACAATTGCTAGGCATCTATCCTGGGACCTCTGAATATCACCTCGCTTCGCATACAAAGTTACTTGGTAGCAAGTATTTTTGGTACGATGTTTGTGTAGATCATCAATGCTTAACAGCATTCATGCAGTGTAATATTGTATGTAAATGTTACAAAATGTAATTCAAACCACCCCCAGGAGGCATAACAGTCCGAGACGTATCCTCAATGAACGCGTCGTTCTCGGAGCCGCGCGGGCTGGGTGCAGGGCTGGGGAAGACGGACGACGAGTGGAAGAACATCAACACGATGCTCAACTGCATCCTCAGCATGGTGGAGAAGACCAAGCGCGCGCTCGCCATCCTGCAGCAGAGGGGTGAGGGTCCACAATTTGAGGATTTTGCTGTAGCTTTTTTGACCATGATGATGATGATTTTGTTCTTATTGCGTTTGTTTCAAAAGATAGGCTACGTTTGGCGTGGTGTAAAATAGATTATGTGAGTGTTTCTAGCATTTTTCTTTGGTTTCTTGGTTTTTAAAAGACGTGTGTGCGATTCTCGTCACTAGTTTGTACCTATTGGAACCTATTGGGCGAGAACAAGAATTTTCAAAGTGGTATGTCAGTCTTAAAAAATCCTATTCCCACATCTTTAAATAAATTTCTTGATTGTTTGAACATACGACCAAAAACAGGAATATGCAGACCCAAAGCAGAATCCTCAGACCCAGCATGTGATAACAGCAGTCCAAAGCTACCCTTCTAGGGACACATTCCACTAACCAAACACAACTGTCAAAACGTCTTTTCTACATTAAAATGACAGTTCCAACGTTACAATCGCTTCGCGCTCGCGATTCGCGCTCAAACTGTATCCGATCACAACAAGCGTTGCAATCGCTCACTGGACCCCACTCAATCTGTACTCTGCTGCAGGCACAGAGCCGCCGTAGAGCAGCGACATCAAGCGCGCGGCGGGCGAGATCATGGCCAGCGCCGTGCGCCAGACTGAGGAGCGCGTGGCCGAGGTCCGGCGGCGCGCCGAGGATGCCGTCAACCAGGTCTGTTGCACCATACATCTTCAACGGCTCTAACAACTTCCTCCTAAAATCTGAACAGAGCCGGCAAACGAGCAGACCTAGTGGTTAGTGGTCAGCAGGATGCCGTCAACCAGGTTTATTACACTGTCTGTCTACAGGACTTCTTGATTACCTTCTTCAACCACTTCTTTTTAAACGACTCTAACAACTTTCTTCTGAACTCTGATCGTGACATCTTTTTGTGTTTATAGCCGGCAAACGAGCAGACCTAATGGTTAGTGGTCAGCATTGCCCATGGACATCCGTAAAATCAATGACCGACACGTTGTTAGTCAAGTATTAATAGCCGGCAAATGAGCAGAACTGGTGGTCCCTTCTTTCCTTCGGAATTCAACCTGAATGTGTAGAAAGTTCAGCACCTGTCAATAGAAAGACCGGGCGACATAGCCTCGTCCGTAGTTCAGCATAGTACACCACGATCCACCACTGAATTGACCACTTCTACAACAAAACTGAATAGCAAAGAGCATCAAATATTTCCAGTCAATTCTCTTACAAATCCGTGGTACCCAGGTGAAGCGCCAAGCCCTCCTGGAGCTGCAGCGCGCGGTGGGCGCGGCGGAGAGCAAGGCGCTGGAGCTGGCGGCGGCCGAGCGCAAGGAGCGCCGCCACTCGCCGCCGCCGCGCGACCTC